>JAUELO010000031.1:1762053-1783796 GCA_032357855.1 Amphibolips quercusostensackenii | reverse complement strand
AAGAGTCTCCAAGGAGTCACTTTACGAAATCAGCGTTTAGTGCGTTTCTTGATGATAAATTGTCACGAAGTTTGCGACTATTACGAAAGATGTCCCTGCAGCGTTACAGTTCAACGATAACTTAGTAAGTTTGAAAATTACTTCAATATTTTAAACTTTACGCTCTTTCCCATATTTCTCTTTCTTCACATTTTAAAGAATATCTGTTTTTCTCCTGTTTTCAAGAAATTTCCCCTTTCTAAAATTTTTTGCTTAAATTTTGTTTATGGTTAAAAATTCAAATATTTAAGTGAAAATTCATTTATTTTTTTTTAAATGCAACTATTTTGTTTAAAACCCATCTTTTTGTGTTTAAGATTCATGTATTCTGTTGAAAATGTGTGTTTTTTAATAGAAAATTAATTTTATCAGTTAAAAAATCATCTTCGTTCAAAATTTATCTCTTTGAAAAGTAATCTTTTAAGCTAATAATTTATTACTTCCATTTTTGGTTGAAAGCTTATCTTTTTTAATTACAAATTTAATTGTTTTGGTAGAAAATGCAATTATAGCGTTGAATATTAAATTATTTATTAAAAGAATCAAATACTTGGTAGAAGATTTACTATTTTGATAAAAATCTATTGTTGGTTAGAATGTTCAACTTTCCTTGTGTACAATTAATGTGTTTTGTTGAAAATTTGACTTTTTGGGTAGCAAATAAATCTTCTTTTTGAAAAATTCATGACATTGACTGTAGATTCAACTTTTTTTAAATTGGTATTGTTGGTTCAATTTAATTGGTGGTAAATTCGTTTTTTCCTCACAAACTTTCTTACAAACTCGTATTTTCTAGTTCAATTAAACTTTTTTTTAATTTAACTAAAAAAAAAAACAATTTTTGTCTGTAAATTAACAGAAAATAGCATGATGTTGGTTTATAAAAATGGATTTAATAATGCGCCATTTGTAAGTATTTTTTTCCTAGCCAAATTTTTGATATAATTGAAAAAAAAACAAAAATGATGTTTGAAATTTCACCAGCGCTGTGATAAACCCGTCTTCAAATGGCCAAAACAATCTTTTTTGTGTCCAGTAACAATAGTTTTTAGTCTCCCGCCTATTTCGCCAATATAAACTTTGTCACAAAATTAACATTTGCATCATGTTATTACGCATGGATGGATCGATTAAAAGGTTTTTTAATATATAAAATTTAAATCTAAATTAATCTAAAGTATAAAAAGAGACAAGGATGTGTAAACAAGTTTAATTCATTGTAAAATAGGATCTCTCAACTCTAAATAATCAATAAAGAGGTTTCAGGTTATAAAACTGCTTTAAATATATTTAAAGATTTAATATTTTCGATTAGGTATCTTAAATCTTAGCACTAGGTGACAAATTTGTTATTTCTTTTAATATCAATAATTCCCCTGGTAACGTTTTGGCTGTTAGTATTGAAAATTGTATATACAACGTTAAACAGAAAAATCAGAAAATAAATATTCGTTAAACAGTTACTCAATAAATTAATCTCTATCCATAATCAAATAACAACTATAAAAATCTCGAAAAATCTGTTAAACTTGCAGACAATAAGAAAAAAATAAATAGAGATTTGGTTTTTGTAGATGTAGATAAGTGTAAAATAACAGTAGCAGCTAATAAAGTTTATTGCAATAAAACTGTAGAAAAATACTTAATAATTATATTCTTTATAAAAATATAAAAACTGGTCGTGCCAAATATAAAAAGAATGTATTGATATAGCCATTAGATTAAAGAAGACAAAATTAAATGAAAATATAATATATAAATAAAAACACATAATAATGTTGTAGCTAAAGCTTATGCCCTTCCAAAAGTGTACAAATAAAGTTTAGAATGGAGATTAATTGTGTCCATAGCCGGATTTCGTACCTACAACTTAGCTAAATATATCTCTAATGTTTTAAATTCTGTACCAGAAAACGCAGAATAGTTTGTTAAAAATAGTTGAGATTTAAAAGACACTCAAAAGAAAATTAATTTTCTTTTAACACATTCTTTACTTCCATTAGAGATTGTTTTAATATTTGATAAGATTCCATTAGATCTTGAGTTGGATTGTATTAAGGAAAAATTAGTTGTAAATCCTAATCTGACTAAAATAACAAAATCTAAATTTTTAATAGCCACTGAAACTGTTTTTAATAACATGGTTTTCTTATTCAATATAAAATACTACAAACATTCAAGTGGTTGCTCTATAGATTCTCGATTGTATTCTATAGTTTCAAATTTGGTTTTGTCAAAAGGTTTGTATAATCATAGGATTGATTCAAAGGTATATGAAGTTGAGTGATCTTAGATTTAGAAAATAAAATTATGATCAATTGAAAATTATATTAGTTCAGAATAATTATCTGCTTCCCTTGATAAAAAGTATTTTTAGAGAAAGAATTCTTAGAAAAGAATATCTGGATTGACGAAACTGGTACGAAACTAAAAAATAAAGTTACTGAACATAAAAGAGATTGCAAAGTTGGTAATTTTAATAAAGGTTAATCACAGCACTGTTCAGGTTTACAGAAATAACAAAATGTTATTTTTACAGTGATTTTAGAGTTATCCCTGCCTGCAACAAAAATTATCTTCACGTGTTGAGATTTACCTACCACATGGGAAATGATTACAATAACAAATATATTGAATCTTGTTTTGTTTCAATACGAAAAAATTAAACTTTATCTACCTGAAAATCACCCGTAACATAAATTCACTTCTTTTTTCCTGTGTTTCAACCATCAGTTTTATTTTGATTTTAAATGCTGTTTAAATTTTGGCTAGGGACAAAAATAATTACAAAAGACGCATTATTGATTCCTTTTTACATTCTTATCATGATAAGAAGGTCTTGTTTTTTTTTTTTGTTAAGAAACATCACAATATTTCTAATTATCTACATACAGTTATCATAAATGTGAACAACATTTATCTAAGTATTAGCATATAATCTTTAACTAAGTCAAATCTAGTCGCTTTAGCGCGCTTTTTTTATTTGAGGTTCCGCAGTGCTTGCTAAAACGTCAGATTTAATAAACGAACTTTCAAGTAGTTCCGTTTTTAATTTTACTTAAAGGCCGTGTGACCTAAAAAAATATCTCCTCACATACTATATTGACGGTCGAAAAAAGAATTTATTTGATTCTCATGTAGTTTGATATTTCAGTTTCATATAATTCACATTTTGTTAGTATGCGAGTATTTCTATTATGAGCAACATACATTTATGTATTTTTTCTGTAATAATTGTGTTGGTTATAAGAAAAAAAATCCTGTATCATAAATTGGAGTCTCCAAGCTTACGGAGAATATCTGTGCTGCGATCACCGAATTTCGGTGAACAGGGATTCCACATATAATAAAAGAATTTTGAATAAATATTTTGAGTATTGTATAACTCACTTTCTCCGCAGGTGCAGGAACTGCAAAGACAGTTGACAATAAAGTTGCGATAGCTTTAAAGATAAAAAAGACATGGTTTTATATATTCCAAATTTAATATGCTATAAGTAAATATTGTTTCATTATAAAACGATATAAAATTTTTAGAACTATGTTAGCCAGGTGACTCTTTCTATTCGCAATCACCGTGTTATAAGCCTGTAACTTTCCATGAAAAGTGAGGAGGAGTTAGGTCTTCATATGATGCAATATACTATTAACTGCATTTGTCTAAATAATTAAATTTTATTCACTGTAACTTGAAAATTAATTGAGATTAGGCCATTAGTACACTAGTTTACATAGCATAAGTGTAAAACTAAGTGTTAAAAATTAAAATAAGTTGCGTTACTATTTTTAGTATAGATATGTAATTACTCACTTAGTAAGAAACCGAAAGCTACTTTCTTTGCCATTTTTAAATCTGAATCAATTTGAAGACAATCTTTTACCAATGATAATTTTTATATTCTAAAAAAAAATTGTGAATTGGAATTTAGAGTCTGAACAGTCGCTATTGTATTGGCTTTATGTAGCATCTCCAATATGGGAACGTTTTAAGATTCAGCGCAAACAAAAATAACTTCAAGATTCTGCAATGTGTAGGAATTTATTATCTGACAAAAACAAAGCATTTTCAAACCAAAACATCAAAGATCAGTTAAGAGCTTTATTTTAACTTTAGAATGAAGAAACATTACTGAAAGAAATATGATTCTTCTTTAAATTCTCAATAGTTAAATGAGTTTTATTAGTATTTTTTTTATTTGGTGGAGGTGTATGACAAAGTTTCTCTGTTTTTTTATTATCATTTAAAGCAACTATTAAGTCTTTCATCAAAAGTTTTTTGTTTCAAAATAATCTTAGGGATTACAAAAAATGTAGTGATGCAAAATTAGAAGTATTTTTCACGATGGCACTTCACAATGTATGGTACAAGGAATAAAAATGTAATTTATTTGGTAATGATTTAATTATTTGCTCCCATTTAATTTTATTGTCATTTTACGAATCGTGTTGACCACATATTTACAAAAACAATGATTATTTAGACACAATTTCTATTGTGTTGGTAGTAAAATTAGTTCAAGAAAATCCACAACCAAAATTCAAAAACATTTTCAGTGGTGTTGGTTTTTCATTTACTTGGTATTAAGTATTAAGGAATTAATCAATATTTTGAAAATCAGGTAGTTTTGTTTCCTTTTAAGAAGAAAATACATGGTTAGTTGAGAAATCAATTCAATTTTGGAATTTTTGAAAATTCGAAAGCATCTTATTTAGAAGTTAATGGTAGTAGAAGATTATTTACTGAAACAAGCTAGTATATTTATTTATTTTAATATAAAATTTGTAAGCATTTTAAGTGTTTCTTTTTCTACACATTTTTAGATTGTTCATCTTAGATTATAATCTATCAAAACACATTATGTTTATGAATAACAAATATTCAATATTAAATCTTAAGCACTGGAAAAAAATAATTAACATTATCATTATGTATAAAGAAATAAATACATACGTGAATGCGATAAAAGTTTAAATACTGAAAACAATGATGAAATTTATATTTTATATTTTCGATTTGAAACTCATTTTTTGCTTTATAAATTTATAAAGAATGAATGTAAGTACACAAAACCAATGAAAATTTCAAATTAGTAAATCTGATAACTTAGATTATTTAGGTTTATTTAGATTATGGAGATAAAATTTTTATTTGTGTTGATAGTAATATTTCTTAGAGAGTAAAATCGGCCTTCAAGCTTATCATTCCAAGAACTAGGACAAAAATCAAGAAATATTTTTAATGAAATTGGGTTTTCAATAATAATATATTATAATATCAATACAACAATTATCATACCTTTTTTAATAAGATTGTAAAAAATACAATATCGTAAATTAGAAGCCTACTTTTTTATGGTGAGCTGTTTTAGGAAGACGTTTCGTTAATAACATTTAACTTTACAAGACTCATAAATTATTGAAAGTATTAATTTTTTTTACTAGAAAATATTTAATTGATTAAAAAGTCAATTAAATTTGAAGAGAGCCTTAAACTAAAAATTACCTAATATAAAAAATACTGTTAGTAGAAGTGCTTGAACTAAAAAATGCAATTAAATGAATTTATTTTTATGTTTTCATCTGATTTTCTAAAAATATTTTCAAATCTTAGATTTTAGTCAATTCCATTATGCACTTCGTTTTTCTTTACATTTGTATAACCTTGAATCTTGAATTGTTCTGCATTGTCATCGTGCATTGGTCTTGAAAACACGTTTAAATTCAGACTTTTAAATTAAAATTTAAAATAATCAAACATTTTATATTTTTGATTTGATAATGATCACAAATTGATATCTAACCAATTTTAAATTATTAGAAGTTAAGATTGACCAACTTTTTACATATACCTTTATTAGCGATATTCTTGTCTCTTTTTTTACAACTAGATAATATAAAAGATGAAAATAATGAGAATGAATTTATTATTTATGAATAATATGTACGTTAGTTTTCTATAACGTAGGTTTTTATTGGATATATTTTTACTATGCACATTGTTTGATATTCAAAAAGCGACTATATAAGGAAAAATAAGTCGCTTAAATTGACCATTTTTATCGTTATTCACTGCTACCTACTTTAGAAATTTCTGTTTGTTACTCACAAATAACAGATAATTAAATGCGCTTTAATTTTTTAAAAACAAAATTTAAAAAACGTTTAATTATGTTATTGTTCTTTTTCGGAAATTATTGGTATTTCTAATAAAAAATCAATAAATTTCAGACAATATTAACAATTTTGTAATAAATCCAATATTTTTTTGTTTTAAATAGTAAAATTTACAAGATCGAACAATTTTCAATTATGTTAGCGTTGTTTTCTGAAATTTTTAATGAAAAATCAATAAAATTTGAAGAAGATTCATAACGTTTGAACAATTTTAGGTCGCGCAGGCGTTTCACATAAAAAATTGGTATTTTCATATATTTTCATATGCTAGCTTTGCTGGTGCTTTTCTTCTAAAATTGGTTATTGTAATTTAAAACAATTATATTTTAAAGAAAGTTTACAACTGTATAACAACTATAGGCCATGTTGCCGTTTTATACCTGAAATCGGTATTTTTGGTAAAAAATCCTTCGAACTTCAAAGAAAATATTTTTTTTAGACGATTTTAGGTTAATCTAGCGATTTTCATCGTCAATATGTAGCGATATAGATTTCAAAGAAGACTCACAATTTTTTAACAATTAAATGTTATGTTAGTTGCTTTTCGTCCAAGATTGGTATTTTGATGAAAAAAATTTTATAAGATTTCTTTAGATTATTATTCAGAATCATAAAATTTTTAATTTTGTGGTTTTGATGTGGTTTTATACCAAGAATCGTTTTCTTTTCTATAAAAACTCATTGGATTTCAAAGAAGATAAAAAATAATTAAGAAATTTAAGCTTATGTTTACGTTTTCTATCAGAAATTGCTTTAGAATTCAAAGAAGATTTATAATTTCAGATTATTTTAACATTTTTCACAAAAAATCAATGGATTTAAACAAAAAAACATTAACTTCAAAATGATATTTACAATCCCAGACAAGTTTTTATTATGCTATGTCTGCGTTTTTTAATCTGAATTGGAATAATTTCAGGTCATGTTATAATGTTTAATTGCCTATTTATTGTTAAAAAAATATTATACATTAATTCTGAAGTAAATATATTAATTTTCAGAAATTGTCAAAAACACTATCCTTAATTTTCTTTTATATTATTTTTGATAATCGACAATATGAAATACATTATTTGCCAAAAATATTAAGTGCGTATTTAATTAAAAAATTTTAGGAGATAAATAATAATAACGCGCGTAGCGCCCTTGTTCTCTTTATAATGAGATTTAAAATCTAATATTCAATCAATGTAAAAACAAAAAGATAATTTGTAGCCATTGGGTGGCTGAATAGATACAAAAAATTATTGATTGGGCATGTTTTCTCAAATTCAGATAACGATTTAAACTCGAATCTATAACTAAATTATGTTGAAATTAAAATGTATTCTGAATTGTCATCTATCCAAAATTTATCTGCATAAGACTTCCTTGCCCTAAAAGGAATCAAAAAAAATTTGGTTGTAGTTAAATCTGAACCAAACTATTTAGATTATTACATTTTCCAAGTAGAAAAAATAACAACCCAGAAATGTATACATTTCTGAAATTGCTTATATTTAAAACATTTTTTTCACAAAAATTTAAATGAAAATATTTCTTTCAAATCATTGAAATAAAAATTATTTGGCCTTGATTCAAAAACACTTAAAGTAATCATAAGCAAACCCTGTAGGTTAAAACAAACAATGAGTTTAGTGCCTGTATTTAAAATGTTTTTAAAGTTCGAAGTAAAATCTACTTTTTTATAAATAATTTCTAGATAAAAAATAATATATAGTTTATACGTAATGTCATACATAATATATAATTTCTATTTGTTTTCTTTAAAAATTGTGTAAGACAAATGAAAATTATAAATAATACTTCACACTATATATAAATTTTCCGACTGGTTTTTATGCAACGAACTCAAAGCATGAAAAAGATTCACAGTTCAAAATAAAGTTTTGCAAACTAACTTCTGCTTGGCTAACAAGAGAAAAATACAAAAGAAAGGGAAAAAAGAGAAAAACAAAGGAAAAAGTCAACCAAAACCAACCTTTTACTTTTTCCATTTTCTTTCACCGTCTTTTTTATGTTATCAAGCAACCAACATATTTCAAAACCAATTTATAATTTTTTCCAAATATCATTATCAATTGTTTAGAAATTAATAAAAAAGCAAGATACAAAAAGTAATTTGAAAGTAAAATCACAAAAGTGAAAAATCAGACGAATGCATCATAAAGTTAATGATGGATACAAATATTACAATGTTACTAAATAGTAACAAGAAAAATTATGCACATATTTTACATATAGCATTTTTCTTACAATACCTTTTTTCATGGGTAACTAGGGTGCTATTTATTATTATCCATTTTTCGTTTTACTGTATTTTTGATAAGTTTCTGGTTAACATTTGTATTAAATTATTTATAAATTTGAAAATAATATAACATTCCATTGGCAACCTAATTTCTTTTATGTGAACTATAATGACACTTTAAAAAATAACACTTTGACAAACTCTTTCCTATTAAGTATTAGGTCCTAACATAAGAGAATGAGTAAAAAACTGAAAAATTAAAAAAATTAAAAAAAAATTTCAAATGTATAATATATTTCAATATTTCTCAATGGTAAACAAAAATTATGCACATATTTTACATACGGCATCTTTTTTACAATACCTTTTTTGTACAGGTAAACTAGGGTGCTATATATTATCATCCATTTTTTGCTTAACCGTATTTTTATAAGTATCTGGTTAACATTGGTGTTAAATTATTGATCAATGCAAAAATAATATAACATTCCATTAACAACCTAATTTTTTATGTGAACTATAATGACACTTTAAAAAATAACACTTCGACAAACTCTTTTTTATTGAGTATAAGGTCCTAACATAACGGAATCAGTAAAAAACTGACAAATTCAAAAATTTCTTCAAAAATTTTGAAAGGATAAAATATTCAAATAGTACTTAGTGGTACAAAGCAAAATTGTGCACATCTTTTACATATAGCATCTTCCTCACAATATCTTTCTTACATAGGTGACGAAGGTGTCACTTTTCATGATCCAATTTTTTTACAACCATACGACAAACTTATTTTTGATAAGTATCCGGTTAAAATTTAAATAAAATATTTATAAATTTGAACATTTTGTACATCCCATTAAAAACCTTATCTTTTTAGCAATTATCAGAACAAAGTTTTAAATATATTATAATATTCATCACATTTTTTAAATCGGAATATAAAAAATCCAAAAATCTATACATTTCTAAAATTTCTAATATTTAAAACACTCTTTTTTCACATATTTAAATAAAAAGATTTCTTTTAAGAAATTGAGGTAAAAATCATATGACCTCAATTAGAAGAACTCTCGAAATATTCATAAGCAAACTCTGCAGATTAGAACGAATCATAAGATTAGTGTTTCTATTGAAAACTTTCTTAATATTAGAGCATAAAACATATTTACAATTTAAAATTAGATTTCTAAACTACCTCTTTATCGACTCATTAAAGATAAATACATAATAGAATATTTTATTTATGTGTTATGAAAAATAAATGAAAAAACATTTCAAAAAGTGTTCAACATGAGGTCCATTTTTTGTATTATTAACTAAATTTTTGAAATTATCTATCAAATAATTTAATTTTTTATTTTAATTTTTTATTTTGTGATATACAATAAAATGAAATTTCCTTATTATTTAACTGTGATCGTAACTTTTAACAGGAGTTTAATTAGTGTCGTGATGACTTTGTAAAAAATTTTAGATTTTAATATTTGACAAAATGAATTGAAATGGTAAAATGCAACTGATATTAGATACTAGAAATAATTATGGAAAAAATTTGTATTTTTGATGTACTTATTACTTAACTTTTTCTCTGAAGTTCCATTCGTCGCGGGTAAAAGAAAATATAGTTTATCATTATGTTTCCCAGAGGTACTAAAGTACTTTGCTATCTCTGTATAACTATCACAATAAAATTCGCTGCCTTGGCATACGTATCGCTGTCACGCTAATGCGTTTTTCTTCCAGTTTGCATTTATGACTATTGCATGCAGAAGTAGGAATATGATCTTATAATTTTTCATGTGCCGAGTTTTGAATGCATGTCGACAGAGAAGGTCGTACCTCAAAAGTCAACGTCAGACAAGTACAAATCTTTTCTGGTGAGTAGTACGAAAGCTCTTCTTCAAATTTTGTCATTATATTATTTTCAATATATCAAGGAGAATTTTGAGTACGTACTTTAGTACATTTTTGCAATTTTTTTTAACTTATCAATAATTTGAAGGAATTTCAAAAAAATTTAAAGATTTTTGGATATTTTTAAAAACTCAAAGGAATTATCAAGAGCTCTGAAAAATTTCAAGGGATTTTAAAAGATTGTGAAGAATTTAAAATGTTTTAGGGTATTTTAATAGAGGTGAATAATTCGAGTAGATTCCAAAAGATTAAAATAATTCTAGAGTATTTTTAAAATTCTATAGAATTTTCAAAAGATTTAGAAGCATTTAAAAGAATTTCAAAAAATTGTGAAGGATTTTGAATACCTGAGGTTAATTTTTTTAATTTAAAGGCATTTTCATAAGCTTTGGAAATGTCAAGGGATATAAAAAAAAGTTCAAGCATTTGAAATATTTTAGGGTATTATTAATAGATTTTGATCATTTGTATTAATTCTTTAAAATTAAATGATTTTAGAGTATTTTTTAAAATTGCATGGAATTTTCAAGAGCTCCAAAAAGTTTTAAAAGAATTTAAAAAGATTTTAAAGGTTTTGAAATATTTAAGGGGTTAGAAGATTTCAAGATATTTTGAATTGATTCCAGTAATTCAATGGTATTTTAAGAGATTTTAAATATTTTATATATATTATTATTATTATTTCATATATTTTATTTTTCCTTTAGATTTTAAACGATTTAAAAATATTTTAGGTTATTTTAAATGATTCCAAGAAATTTCGAATTGATTTCAGTAATTTAATGGTATTTTAAAAGATTGGAAATATTTTATTTTATATTATATTTATAGTATTAAGTTATATTATGTTATTATTTTACTTATATTATTATATTATATTGTTATTTCTATTTTTCAAAGAATTTGCACATTTTTAGGTAATATTGAAAGATTCTAAATAATTTTTAACTGATTTCAATAAATCAAAGGTATATCAAAGAATTTAAAATATTTGAGTGTATTTTGAAAGATTTCCAGGCATTAAAAAAAAAGTTATTTGTCATGCCTGAGATTGTTCTGAGATTTCATAGAATTTCATGGGATTTGATAATATTTTCAAAGACTTTAAAGACTTTTAAATATCTCAAGATATTTTAAAATATTTCCAGTAATTTTCTTCTAAATCTAATCATTCAAATGGCTTTTAATTTTTTTTAATATTCTAGTGAATTTTTAAAATTTCAAAAGAATTTTCATAAGCTCTAAAAAATTTCAAGTAATTTCAAAAGATTTTGAAGGATTTAAAAATCTTATGGTATTTTTGATACATTTAAGTAATTTTAGTTAATTTTAGGATATCTGAATGATTTTAGGGTATTTTTCAAAATTCTATGGAATTTTAACGAGATTTAAAAAGTGTTAAAAGAATTTCAAAATATTTCAAAGTATTTCAAATATCTTAGGTTATTTTTAAAGATTTCAAGGAATTTCCGTGAGTTGAAAAAAATGTCAAGTGATTTCAATAGAGTGTCAAGAGTTTAAAATATTCTATGGTAATTGAAAAGATTAAAAAAAAAATTGCAATAGAATTCAGTAATTTAATGGGATTACCAAGAATTTTATTTATTTTAGTGTATTTTAAAAGATTATAAGGCATTTGAAAAGATTACAAGACATTGTTTAAAAAGCTTAAACATTTTTTATCCATATGTAAAGAATCCCATAGAATTTTGAAAGATATGCAACGATTTTATCAGATTTTCAAGGATTTAAATTACTTTTAGAGCATTTAAAAGCTCTCAGCATAAATCGAATAAATTTCCCAAGCTTTTAGGAAATATTGTGAGATTCTTCAGAATTCCACGCGATTTTATAACATTTTAATGGATTTAAAAGAATTTATTCACCAAATGTAAAAGATTTCGTGAAGTTTCAAATATTTTAAGAGATTGTAAAATATTTTTTGCAATTAATTTGAATTCCTTGGAAATTCACCCTGAATTCTTATTAATTCATCCTGGATTTTTGTACTTCCTTTTAAATTTTCTTGACTTTTTTACTTAACTCAGAGCCACTTACTTTGATTATTTTTTTTTTAGTTTTGCTTTAATAATCTTGAAGTCTTTCAGGATCACTTGAAATTTTCAGGAATTTCTTCAAATTTTTTTGGATTCCTTTGAAGTTTTCTAAACGCATTTTAAAATAACTGTATTCATTGAATGTTTTTATATTTTTAAATTTTTTTAAATTAAATTGAATTTTTTAAATTTACATTTAATTTTTTTAATTCACCATGACTTTTCAAATGAATTTTATCGAATTCTTCTCATTTTCTATTCATTTCTTTGAGTTGACTCCAATTTTACTGAAATCAATGTTTTTTTTTTGTTTAAATTATTTGAATTCTTTTAAATATAACTTTTGAATTAGTTATCTCTAATCACTTTTTCATTTAAAATAGGTCAATTTTTTACCATTTTTATGTGTACTTGGTTTAATTCCGCATTTATAAGAGATTTCAAATTAAGAATATTACAAGATTAGAATTTCACCCTTTAGAGGTGAAAAACGATAACAAAAAAAAATATCTTATGTAAAAGTGGTAAGTTAAAATAATAATTTGAACATATTTTAGGATCTTTTCAATAATTTAACTAAAGAAGAAATATTATTATATATTCTTCAAGAAAGAGTTTTATTTTTAAAAAAGTAGAAAAATCCAAAATTTAAGCTTATATATAAAATTAATCTCTGATATACATATGAATACATATATAAATACATATAATATACATATGAAAATAATTTTAAATAATATAATTGAAATTTATTACCCTCTCCTAATTTCTTGGAGTGAAAATTTCACTCGAAGCTTAGAGTGACTACTCTGCTCACTCCAAAAGGGTGAAGTGGTCACTCGTATAGAGTGAAGGGGTTTACTCTAATCGCTGGAGTGAACATTGCCAATTTACATTTTGGAGTGAATATTCACTCTATCCGTTAAGAGTGAACTTTCCACTCTGAAGCAGGGTTTAAAGATTTATCACCTCGAATATAAGTGAGAGTTCACTACAATAGAGGTGAACTTGTATATTCCCCACCGAAATGAACATTTAGAAACAATGAAATTAAAAAATATTATAATTATACGATATAATATAATATAGTGCAGTTTAGTATAATACGGTTTTGTAAAATATAGTATAGTATCGTATAGTATAGTAAATTATAGTATAGTATAGTATATATGTAGACTTATTACATTACATTATTATATTATTACTACATTGTATTGTGATTATTAAAATTTTCTTTATTCCTGAGACGAAGAAGCAATTGTTCAATTAGAATAAATGTTTTTGGGATATAATATAGTATATTATTCAAATCTTGGTATACTGGTACCATGGGGCGGGTAAGAGCCTCAGTACATTTCCACTACATTAGCGTCCCGCATAGCGTCCATTCCCCAATTCTGTTACATTTACCTTATGTTGAGCGAACAGAGCAGAGTGATCAGTGACAGTGTGCAGTTTGTGAGTGAAAGGGAGATAAGCAATTTTGTTTATAAGAATTTAGTGAAATTTGATGAAAATCTAACTGGCATATAAGGAAAATATATCAATAATCATCATTTATGGAAGGTCTCATCACTTGTGATGAATTAGCAGCATGTTTAATTGACCAAGAAGTATCAGAGGAAGCTGCGAATATTTTGAAAGGTACATTACTGAAATGCTACTGTACTGTTACAATACTGATTATAACGCATACTTCTCTTTATATTATTCAAAAAGTAATAAATATTTCAGTCAATTCTTCAGTTCTGCAGATTTGGAGCAAGTTTGTTGGAGAGGCTCACTTTTGACTAGGCTGAAGAGTGAAATCTCACTCCAAAAGAGTGAAGTTCCACTCCAGAAAATTTAGAGAGTACAGATTGATTTACAAGACTTTAGAAATAAGTAAAAATGAAATCTTTATTTTGTTTTGTAAGTTTTTTAAAAGTTAATATAAAAATAAATTAAAATAGTATAATTCAACAAATTTATAACCAAGCGATTTACAAGCCTTTGGAAATAAATAAAATTTGTTAACTAAGCAGTTTTTATTATAACTTTTAAATTAATTTTATGAAGACAATCGTGCTTCGTGCTGCTGTTAACAAAAAATTTCAGAATTATATTTTCATTTAAAAAAATTTTCAGAAAGAAACTTAAAAATAGCCGATGAGCTTTCTATAGACGTATTTTTTCACTTGATACTTAAATTTGTCTCGTCTTTAATGGATCCGAGTTGCGATAAATAATATGCAATTAACTTTGATATATATTATAACTTTCAACTCTAAATGGAATAAAATCAATAAATAAAGAATAATTGTAAGCCTAAATTTCAGATTTCTTGAAATGCCTGAACGAAATTCCATTAGATCTCGACGAATCGAGAATCACTATCCAACTGATGCCGTCGCTTCTCTACAACATATATATATTCTACTTATTATAGAAAATGATCCACGCATTATTAAGGAAAATGTCCTGACTCTTATTCTTAACTTTCTTAATTGAAATAGGATACCTTGGAGAGAAAAAAGATCAAGTGTAGGTTTGTAGAATGTGTTTTCATTGAGTTTTATTTTTTTGTTTCTAAAGGCGGAAATCGAGTTTGTCGAAGAATCCATGCAAAAGGCAAACAGCATTTAAAACCGAATTGGTCAAATTAAACTGTACCATCGAACGAACTGGCTAATTACATAACGACGCAATTACGAGTTCCTTCATCCAATTACTTGTACCGCTCCCATCGCCTTCCGTCTGGAAACCATAAACGCACTTACGCATCGTTTTGTGGAACACTCCAGATCACGATCTTAACCAATGATACGATCTTTAGTCGAATCTCTAGATAAAATTAGTCTCGGAACTTCCTACTCATATTGGAAACAAACTGTATCAAAATCTATTTTGTAATTCCAAATTTTATTTGACAGAATAACAATTTGTCCTCATTTTTATTTTTTCGAATTAAATCAAAAATACCACTGCGAACTACTGTGAATATATTTACTGATGATGTAGTTATTTGTGCTCATTTAACAAGCATTTTGCTTCTTTAGAAGGATCAAATAAATTTGCTTCACCATGGTGGAAAATTTTCCCTAACAAAAGAAAAAAAAATTGATATTTTCCATATTTTTCAAGCTTATGTGTTTTCCTTACCGAAAATCTTAATGTCAGATAATTAGGGAGCCCATCAACATGCCAATCTATGTTTTCTGTTTCAATGAACAACTTTTTAACTAATGGTAGTGTTATATTCCAAACTAAAAGAAAGTTTTTTTAAATTTGAACATTGTAATATAAGTAGGTCAATCAAAGCGTCTCAAAGATGCGAACAATTACATCAAATACAATATTCTTATATTATTCCCAATTTTAAAAAATCCTCTTACAAATAAAGTAAATAATTTCGTAACGAAATTTAAAAACGATATTAGTTGTACTCCCAATATTGAAAAAGTTTTCCTTAATGGAACAAGATAAGCAATGTATTTTTAAATTTATATAAAAGGTCATTGAAGATTTATCAATAGGTCATTCGACGAGTCTCAAAGATGCGAACAAACATGCACATACAGTAGTAGTATTCCTAATATAAACAAAGTTTTTCTTATATAAACAAAATACATCCATTTTTTTAAACTACATAAATTGGTACTTGTGGGTCATAAAAGTTTCAGCAATAGATCAATCGACGCGTCTCGAAAATGCGAAAAAATATACTGGAAATCGTATTGCCGTATTTTGAATACAAAAAAAAATTTTCTCATATAAACATGATACATTTTTTTAAATCTCTGAACTAAAAAAAAAAACCACTTCTAAATAGACAATGTAGTTAAAAATCCTTAAGACCTGTATACCAGTTGCTACAATTTTTCTAAATTTCATGATCATAGCTCTTTTAGTTTTCAAAATATGGAAAACAGAATAAAGTTACATGCACACACTTGCACGGACATTTTTGGTAAATAGTATTTTCTAGTTTCTGGGATTGAATTATGTCGAATTATTTGAAACAAGTAGATTTAGAAGCTTGGCCAAGATGATCTCAGGATCTCAAGATGATTTCAAGATGATTGATACAATATTGCGACTAACATTTATTTTAAAAAGATAACCGATTTGTATGAAACTCATTTTGTGGTGGGTTTTTGAGTCTAGGATTACAATTTATTGAATAAAAAACTGAAAATTGAAAATGGTCGATCTTTATTTTCTTCAACTTCATTTCCTAGGTATTTTTCAAGTTGCAGATTAAAATTTTTTGTCAAAAAGTGAAAATTCAAAATGGTCGATCCTATAAGTCAACCAAAATTTCGAAAAAAGAATCATTTAGTTTGTATAAAACTCATTTTGTACTTGGTTTTCAAGTCTAAGGTTACAAATTTTTAACAAAAATTTAAAACTGAAAATTGTGGGTCCAATATGACGACCAAACTCTAAAAATATTATCCGATTTATACAAAACTTATTTTCTAGGTGATTTTTCGAATCACTGATTACCAATATGAGACCACGAAAGGAAAATGCAAGATTGCTGGATCAATATGGCGACCAACATTTATAAAAAATTATCCGATTGGTATGTAACTTATTTTCTAGTGAGATTTCGAGTCAAAAGTTACCCGAAATGGAAGATCTAACATAGCAATTTAAAATTATGTAAAAAATCATCTGATTTGTATAAAAATCATTTTTTGGTGGGTTTTTTCAGTCTAAGAATACTAATTTTTTCAAAAACTTAAAACTGAAAATGGTTGGTCCAATATGACCAACGTCACAGATTACAAATTTTTTGCAAGAAGTTTAAATTTAGTATGGACGACCTAATGCGTCGCCAAAAATTTATAAAAAAATTTCCGATTTATGTAAAACTTACATAATTTTTCAAGGTTTCTTGAGTCACGTATCACAAAGTTGTAATAGAAAAATATGAATTCAAAATAACTGATTCAATCTGGCGACCAAAAAAAAAATTAATGTTTTAAGATTTATTTGCGTCACAGACTGTACATTTTTTACAAGAAGGTAAAAAGTAAAATGGCTGCTCCAATATGACGACCAAAACTGTTTAAAAATTATTCGATTAGCATAAAACCGAATTTAAAGGTTTTTTTCGAGTCAGGGATTTCAAATTTCGGGCGAAAAGTTAAAATGCAAAATACTCGATCCAATACGGCGATTGCAATTTATAGCAAATTATGCGAATTGTATAAAACTTCTTTTCTACGGATTTTTCTAGTCTTTTTTAGTTCTGAATTTCAACTTTTTGATCCAAAATTTTTATTCTGTGACACGCAAATACCTTAAAAATGAGCCGTATACAAATCGGATGATTTTTATAACTTTAGTCGACATATTGGTTCTGAAATATAAAATTCTACCTTTTTATCGGAAAATTTGGACTCTGTGACTTAAAAAAAAAACTGTAATCCTAATTATCATATTCGATGCGCCATTTTGAATCATAACTTTTTGAGTCAAGCTTTGTAATCCCTTTAACAAGGCATAAGTTAAAAAAAAAACATTTAAGCAAACGCGCGGTGCCTTATATGACTAATAAGTTTTATTAAGGTTTTATAGTCCCAGACAGAAACCCTTATAGATTCGGTCCGGTGTCTATCTGTCTGTCGTCCTTTTATCGCAGGTGGGGAAGTGAGGGAAGGTAGAGGATAAGGGAGGCAGTAGAAGACAGGTAGGTAAGTAGAGATGGCAGAGGTAGTACTTAGGGGGAAGTAGGAGGTATGTAGAGGAAGTAGTAGTGGGTAAGGGAAATAAAGGAAGTAAGAGAGGATGTGATAGTAGGAGGTGCGTGGGGTCAAAGGAGAGGCTAATTCTGGTAGAGGTCGGGAAGTATAAGAGGAAGAAAAAGTAGGGTCGGGGGTACAGGGACAGAGGTAAAAATAGAAGATGGGAATTAGGAGGGGGACCGGAGATATCAGGGAAGGGAATGAGATTGGATCGGACAGGATGGGATAAAAGAAAAGAATGACAGGCCATTTTGAATTTTAATTAATGTGACTTTTAAAACTCTCAGAAAATGATACTAGAATAATTTGTGGAATTTTGCCAGTTTTTTTATGCTTGTATCTCTCAATGAACGCCTGAGAGAGAGCACTCATACTGGGAAAAAAATGGACACATACCCTTTCTTAATAAGATTTGGGGATTTGTTTTTTCTTGTCAGGGTTTCGTAGCCCCGAGCAGAAAACCTTATAGTTTCTGTTTGGTGACCGTGCGTCTTTCTTTTTTTCCATGGAGGCAAAGTGACCAGAAAGCAGGGTGAATGATGGTAGAGAAAGAAGGGAA
This sequence comes from Amphibolips quercusostensackenii, assembly GCA_032357855.1. NCBI lineage: Eukaryota > Metazoa > Arthropoda > Insecta > Hymenoptera > Cynipidae > Amphibolips > Amphibolips quercusostensackenii. Next base: position 1,765,067 of record JAUELO010000031.1, on the reverse strand, counting down.
AATAGGGTAGGGTTAGTAGGAGAAGTAATGGAAATTTGGAAACAGGAGGTAGGAGAATAATGATAAATTAAGGCAAGGGAAGTAAGAGAATTGGCGGGAAATGAGGTGGTAGAGAAAGTAAAGGGATTTGAAGGGAAACGAAGGAAAATAAATGAAGAGGAAGTTAAAAGAAACGTGGGGTGGGGAAATAGGGTAAGGAAAGTATTATCTGGGGAAGAAAAGAGGAGGAAATAGATGAGTAAGCAGTTGGGTAAGGGAGGGAAAGCAATGGTTTTATTGTGGGGAGGGGAAGTAGTGAAATGTAAAAGAAGTATGGGAGAAAAAGTATGGGAGGAAGAGGTGTGAGCGACTAAATTAACGTATTAATATGCTAAGAAACCCTCTTTTGTAGGTGCACTGTGCCTACTTTGATTAATTTCTTCTCTGAATACATGTTAGTTAATTCAAGAAAAATAAAAAATTTATATTATGTGTTGAAATATTCGCTCATTCGTGAAGTATTTAATTAACAAAATAGTAAAAATAGGTTAAAAAGTACTGAAATTACAGCATTCTTTTCCAAAGACTAATTGATAAATCAGTACAAAACTTTATTATTATTATTTTTATTATTATCAATTCTTTGTCAGTTTTCCCGGGCTTCTGTTTCACTCTGCGGTCTCGCGTTTTTTTCGTTGCAGCCAAACTGTTAGTCATTCTGATTCAAATTTTTTTACATGACCTCCTCTTTTTAACAAAAATCGTCCTCGCCTGCGTGGAAAAGTGGGTATATTGAATGACAAGAGTGCGGAGGAAAAATTGTTTTCGCGCGTTCTACAAATGAACACGTGACTGTTGCGTTGAAACGGGGATGAATTGTAATTGGACGGAAATGGAATTCGGATAGTTCAGAGCCAATAGAGGAAAAGAGATAGGAAATGGAGTACAGGGAGACAAAGATAAAGAGAACGAGAGGCAGGCAACATTATATAGAGGAAGAGAGAGAGGCGAGGGTTGACGCCAGTGGTCTGTAACTCTATGCCTCTCTGAACTTCGATCAATAGAGACGGTACAACATCGAATAGAACACAGCTGGATAAAATAGCCTGTACAAGCTGTACTTCACATTCTCTCAAAATCGCTTCTTTTTCAATTCCCCTTTTTCGATTACCTCTTCTTCGAAATCAACCGGAAATCTCAGGTGCCTCATTTCTCTGGCCCGATTCCAAAACATCGGAAAATTTCTTCCCATTATTCTGGTTAGAATGTTTCGAGAATACATTTTGAGATTAGTGAAAAATATGAAAGAGTGCTCCACGAACAGGGTGGCTACTGACCATGAAAAAGTCAGGAATCATTTTAACAACCGGAAATTTTCATGATTGGTTTTTACTTTTGCAATTAGAATGTCTCGCTCCTCGAAAGAAATTTTTTCGAATTGTGCTTAGTAATACAAACCATATCCACTAAAATATTGAAGATAGTTGTATCTTTAGGATTTGAAAATAAATTTTTCGTTCAAAAATGAACGTTCCTTTTTTACTATGATGATGGATTGATGTATGGTTTCCAACCCAAAATCAAAAATCTAAGATTAAGATCAACAATCAGACAATTTATATTCTGAAATAACATCTATTGCTTCCCTGCGTAAAATTTTTACTTTTGTTAATTACATCACAGACTTTAAACATTTTTTCTTGCCCTTTTTTTATAGAATCCTTCTTGTTTTTCCCTGTTTAAAAAAATTACTATTTTTCTCGTTTTTTTGCTTTGATAAGAACTAAATTATTAGAGCTCAGAAGAAAAATGAAAATCTTTTTAATTCAAAGTTATTAGTTTTCAATTTGAAAGTCTGCTATTATATTTTTGGTTCAGGATTCGTGCCTCTTGATCAAAAATTAAACTCTTCTATTGAGCATTCATCTTTTTGGATAGAAAATTAGTCCTTTCCGATTGAAAGTTTATCTTTTGGTAAATAAATCGTCTTTTTCTATTGAAAGTGAATAATTTTCCATTGAAAAGTCTTTTATTATATTTGTGGTTAAAAATTTTACTACTTGTTTAAAAATTTAATTATTTTATTGCAAATTCAACTATTCTGCTGAAAATTCCTCGTTTTTGTTAAAAGTTTATTGTTTTTATTTTAAAAGCCTATTATTAAATATATTTCTGGTTCAGAATTCATTTATTCTGGTAAAAAATTCTACTATTTGGATGAAAATTTAATTATTTTACTAAAAAGTCATCTGTTTTGGTCACAAATGCAAATATTTTGTTGAAAATTCGTCTTTTTGTGCAGGAAATTCATCTTTTTGGATTCACAATTTATCTTTTGGTAAAAAAAATAATTATTGTTTGTTGAAAATTAATTATACAGGGCTAAAATGATTTTGATGCCGCTAAAAGTAAAACTGATTTTAAGTGTAGTTTTAGTAGTTTTCCTAGATTTCGCAAGGGTGAATAAATTAAAAAGAATTTAATAAATTTATTAAAAAACAAAGGAACATGTAATTCAAAACATTTAAATACATTTAATAACTAATTATTTTACAGGTTAGAAGCTTCTCTTTTCAGATTTTCTCGGATGGATGTCTTCAGGACATTCCCGTGTAATACTCCAACAGTAATCTGCCATCATATGTTCATCCCAACGACCTTCGTAGCTATCTTCCATCACCTGTCCAAATCATGGGCACACTATACTTTAAATGATTACGTTTACCGTTTGCCCACTGTCTTAAATGTTTATTACACAACTTGCACACAATGTTTGGAACCCACGGTTTGTCTAGAACCTTTATCTCTAAATTAAAGTAATCAACGTATATCTTTTTCACTGAATCTGTTATAGGTTTTCTAAACTTTTTTACCACATATTCACCACAAATGTAACAAAATGTATTTGCATTATTTACACAACACCTTCTCGACGACGTCATATCGATATCATTACTAAAAAAAAGAAATTAATTGATTATAATGATATTAAGTATGATAAAATACATTTTTTAGGTTATGATCGATCGATACAA
>JAUELO010000031.1:1673545-1684885 GCA_032357855.1 Amphibolips quercusostensackenii | reverse complement strand
GGAAAAGCCGTCCAGGAATTGTTTGGCAACTTTATCGACCATTGCGTGACTCTGTGTCGTTTCTTTTCCCAGGAGGCTTTTTCAAACGACTAATTAAAAATTCAGGTGGTCCCATTTTTCCATTTCTTCTGACAGCCTTTTAATTATTCTGAAAAGTCTATTACGCCGGGAATCTAGTCACCTAGCAAACCCGAAAAATTTGGAAAACGTAGAAATGTGAGGGGATTTTTCTTGGGCAGGAAATTTTTTCGAAAGTGCACTCACATTTTTTTTATTAAGGTGTAAAATTAAATAACAATGCTTTTGCTTTTATTTTTTTTTAATTAGTTTTTCACTGAGAATATTACTAATTAATTTTAATTTGAAGTTAATATATGAAGTTAAAAACGCAACTTTTTGTTTGAAAATTCATGTTCATATATTTTGTTCAAAACTGGTCTTTTTGGAAGAAAATTAATCTTCTTGGTTAAAAATTCATCTTTTCGGTTAAAAATTCATCTTTTTATTAAATATTTATCTATTTTGTTGAAAATTTGTCTTATTTGGTTGAATTCAATTGCTTTTTATTTGAAATTAAAATATGTTGTGTTTAAAATATCTACTATTATATTTTCATTTAAGAATTACTCTTTTATGGTGTCAAATTCAACTGCTTGATTAAAAGTTTAACTCCTTTGCTAAAAATGCATTTTTTTATGAATATTCATTATTTTAATTACAAATGTATCTGTTTCGTTGGATATTTAACTATTTTGTTTGAGACGCGTTTTTTGTGAAAATATAATTTTCTTAAAAATTCTTATTTTTAGCAGAAAATTAATCTTTTTTGTTAAAAATTCATCTATGTGATTAAAAGTTTAACATCTATTTTGTTTTATGTCCTTCATTAAAATTTAACAATTTAAAATTTTAAAAATAAATTAAATTCCATTTTTGGTGAAAAATTTACGTTTTTCAGTCGAAAACTCAAATATTAACTCGAAAATTGATCTTTGTAGGTGTAAGTTCAATCACATTAATTTTATTGAAAATAATATATTACCCTATTTTCGTGAAAAATCTCCCGATCTTTTACTCCTGCGTTTAAAGGGTATCCACTCACACGAAAAATTTCCGTCATTTTAAATAATTATATTTTTTAAATTCATTAAATTTTAAGTATTTGAAGATAAAATAAAAATATGTTTTGATTATGATTTGAATCCTTGGAATTTAGGAACAAAGTGAAGAAATTATTATTCATGTTTTTGTGTCTCGTTTTTATTGCAGCGCAAAGCTACAGCAAATTTAGCGTACTTTTGAGGATCAACATTTTTTGTGCTTGTGCTATTAGGAAATAACTCATCTTTTATTGAAGTTATTCTTACAAATTAAAAAACAATAATTTATTCTTTCTTCGTAATATCAAAAAGTATACCTAGAAAAAAATGTCGATAAATTTAGAGAAAACCTGTAAGTGACAGGGCATTTTTTTCAAGGATCTGAGTAGACATTCTGTTACAAATATTGGTCTTTTTCATCTTTTCTTGGGTTATTTTGATGACTGGCTGAAATATTCAGAATTTTCTTTAAATTTTAAATATTTTTATAATTTTTGAAAATAAATTTGTTGATATTTTCTTAATCAAATTCCTTTGAATCAATTGCTTGTATGTGGTCTATATCTACTTAAAAATAATAGTTAAAATACATGTGAATTTAAATAAAAATCACATATTTCAAAAACATTTCACTTGTTTATGTAATTATATATTTATATAAATATTTGACAAATAATACCGTGTCATCAACAATCAACATGTAAGGTTGAACACTCTTTTTCACTGCAATAATGCTCTAAATGATTCGTACTCGTTCTGGACGACTTAACGTTGACTCGCATTACTGACTTCTAATTACGTGCAATCAATTTAAGAATTGAAACTTTAAATTTAAAACTTTTTTTCTTGTACAGCTCTGAAAAATCAACGTATTAATAATTGAATAGAGATTTAAAAAATTTTAAATAAAAAATGTTAACCAATGGTTTTCGAGATTGTGAAGAACCATAGAAACTGACAATTTTGAATTTCATTATATATATAAAGTAATTTATGAATAATTCAATAATTGATTTTATAAAAAATTAAATAATGAAAAAGGGAAGGTGCATGGCTTATTTCTCAACGTATAGACACTACCTTTTTTAAAACTATTAAAGTAGCTATTTACTAATCAAGAATAGTCATCGAGAGTTTGTCAATAGATCAATCCAAGTATTTTAAAAACGAGAACAATTAAATTAAATACAGTACTGTTATAATTCTAAGATCAAAAAATGATCTCATAAACAAGGAAAGTAGTTTCTTTGCAAAATTCAAAAACAATATTAGTAGTTTATATTATGTCATGAAATGTTCTTGATTTGGACGATCGATGCGTCTCGAAGACGTGAACAAATATGTCATATACATTACTGTTGTATTCTTATATTAAAAAAGTTTTTCTCATAACCTCAAGATGAACAATATATTTTTTTAATCTGTAAATCGGCATTTTTAGATTATAAGAGGGCAAAGAAGATTCATTAGTAGGTAATTCGGCGTGTCTCGAAGACGCGGAAAAACATGTCAGATACAGTACTGTAGTATTCCTCACATAAACAAAGTTTTTTTCATGCAAACAGAATACAAAAATTGTTTGAACTTCATAAATTGATACGGGTTGGTCATAAAAAGTTTAACAATAGATCAATCGATGCGTCTCAAGGACGCGAACAAGTGCAATATATAGTATTGCCAAATTTTAACTATCAAACCAGTTTTTCTCATATAAACAGAAAACACATTTTTTTTAACTTCGTTAATTGGTACAGGGAGGTTATAAAAAATCCAACAATAGGTCGATTGATGCATCTCGAAGACGCGAACAAATGCACTAGATATCGTATTGTGGTACTTTTAACATTCATTTTCCCATATAAATAAAATAACATTTTATTTTGAAATTTTTTAAACTAAAAACAAAACACTTTCAAATTTCCGATCTAGCTTGCTTAATTTTTGAGACATGGTAAACAAAAAATATATACACACGCATAAAAATTGAGAAAAAATGTATTTCTGAACTCCTGGGGCAAGATTAATCCATTGAAAGTGAAATTAAAGTATTTATGAAACTGACAATTATAAATTTTATATTTTTACAGTTTTTTATTTTTAATATTATTTCTATTTCAAAAGTGTCTATCCTTTTTTATCTTATTCTATCGTTTTTTATTATAATCCTCTCTAAAAAAACAGAAATTTCGCAGAATATCTGCATACATAAACACATTTTTCGGTATGCTATCTTTAACCACGAAGCCTATGCAGGGCGGTGATTATGTTACTTTTTTCTCTCATTTCCTCTTTCACTTTTCTAAAATTCACTTTTTTTTAAATTGTTGTGGAAATAAAAAGTTAAGAAAAATGACGTGAATTTCAGAAAAATTAGAGTGGAAGCGTTTGTTTCAAAAAGTTTTGTCAGAATATTTCAAACTTACAGAAAAATACCTCTATATTTGTGCTTGGAAAGTGTAAAACGACCGACAGAGCATCCATATAAGGGTTTGACATTTAAGGGTCGAAACTTATACAAAGTTTTTCCGTTCGAATACCGTGTGTAAGTTTTCGATTCGCTTTGCATGCTGGATGTGAACACAAAAAATATTGCAAAACTTTTATATAGTCCTTGGAAAAGTTAGGGCATGAGTTTTCTCTGAATTTACCTTAAACTCGACTTCAGCCATTGAATGCCACTTTTTACCGTTTCTACTTTTGACAAATGTTTAAGAACATCCTGAAGGGGCAAAAATAGCATACAAATGCAATTTGACTCGTAAAATTTATTCTTAGTTACACACAACAATTTTTATATACAATTATATAAATATAAAGACAATACTTTTTTTTAAATCTCTTTAAAGAAAAAGAATTTCTTAAGATTGATCAAAATTCGATGTAAGCCTTAATAAACATATACCAAATAATGTAATTTATTATTAGAACAAATCATAAAATTACACACTCTTTAATTATTCCTGAGTTCTATATCCTAACATTAAATATATAAACAATATGAAAATCTACTATCAATCAAAATTTAAAATATGGAGAGTTTGAAATTGTTTAAAGAATTGATTTATCATTTATAAACTTGAATTGAAGAGTTTAAAATTAAAAAATGTTAAATTAAAGGCTTTTATAATTTAAAAAATTTCGGACTAAGATTTTGAAAGCTGGAGAATTTTAATAGAAAAAAGTCGAAATTGTATAACTTTTAATACAGGAATTCAATTGAACTGAATTGATATTAAGTGTTTTTACAATCAAATAAAAAAAATTTGATGATTTCAAAATGTTAAAAATGTAATATCTTAAGATTTAAACATTGAAAATTGGATTATTCGATATTTAAAGAAATTTAGGCTGTATCATTTGTTATTAACAGTGTTAAAAAATGATATTAAAATTTTACAATTCAAAAATTCAAAAATAAATCTAATTTTAGAGTCAAAGCTTTCAAGATTCTAGAATTTCAAGCACTATTACATTTTAAAAATTGTAATTTACCACTTAAAATGATGAGACAAATTTTTCTAAGCTCAACATATCTATTCACCGTCATTTTCACCGTTCGTAATGGAAAATTTTACAATTATAAACATTTAAAATTAAATTATTATGAAAAAAAATTTAAATAAGAAGTATTTTTGTACGGAAAAATGGTAAGTAATGACATTTTATCGAATAAATTTAAAAAAAAAAAGTAAAAATAAAATATTTTAGAATTAGTCAAGTTCTAAAATTGTCTAATTTTTGAAGCTTTAATTTTAAAAAGAATTTTTGTAATTTACCATTGTTTTAAATTTATTCTAAAAGAATTAAATTCAAAATTGTTTAATTAAAAATTCTCTAAACTAAAATTATGCAATCATGAAGTCTTTTAATTTGATATTGAAGGTTTTTAAACATTGTAAAGGCCAGACATTGCTTGTGCGGTTCAGATTAAAACCAATATAATTAAAGAATTAGAATATAAAATTATTGAATTTAAAACTAACTGAAATTAAAACACAATTGTGCAGAATATTTGAATATAAAATTATAAATATTTAACTGATTCACATTTAAAATTTTACATTTTTAAATTAAGAAATTTCAAAAAAAATATTTTCAAATTAAACTTTTTAAGCAAAAAAAAATTTTTGTTTTAAGCCAACAAATGCACATTCAAAACGATGATTTTAAATTGGAATTATTGAAATTTCTAAGATCATAAATATATTATCATTAAGTATCATAATATCATGTAACATGAAGTAACGCTGAAAGTAATTAGATACATTTTTTTACTAAAAAATTTGATTGATTAAAAAAAATTAGTCATTTTTACCATTCAATATTGTAGAATTTCAAATATAGTGAACCTTTAAAGTTTAACTAGTTAAAAAAACCTAAAAGATTATGTGCTTTCTATTTGGAAAATGTTTAAATTTAGTATCATAAAACTACATGTCAGTCGTGAAAAATAAGTAATTTTCAAATTGACCATCACGATTTTTAAAATTTAATAATTTTAATCTAAGATGTTGAATAATCTATTCCTCAGAATAATTTTTTATTTTTTTTTATTTTATACCTTCAAATTCCCTGATATACCTGAATTCATCTCAATTCTCTAAATCATTTGAATTTTTCACATTATGAATTCCTTAAATTCGTGAAATTTTCTGAAATCTCTGCATTTAAAGGTTTAGAAGGGTTAAAAGTTTAGATTAAATAGAATAAATCAAAGAACCTGAATATTATAAATTTAGGGAATTCCGAACATTCATAAAATTTAAAAGATTTAAAAAATTTCAGAAATTCAGGGGATTCAGAGAATGTAAGGAATTTCAAACAGTCAGAATATTCAAACAATTTTAGAAATTCATGATATTATAGGAATTCAGACTATTCCTAATATACAATAATTTCAATAATTTTAGAGGAATCAAATATTTTCGCATATTAAAATTTGTTTATAGAATTTCAGGGATATCTGATTACTGACGTAATTCAAGAAATAATAAAAATTCAAAGAATTGCATAAATTCATAACATTTGAAGAATTCAGAGAATTCATAATATTCAAGGATTTTAGATTTGTTACACTTATTTTTTTCTGAACTTTAAATAATAAAAGGAACCAAATAAAAAAACGAAATAGAAAAAGCACCTCTGCAAACGAACTTAATGCTGAGTAGACTTGTATATTATCGAACCAATGGCAGCAGCTGGGTGGTGATTTTCGACTCGAATTTGGAAAATTAATCACGGACAAGAGCGATTAGTGCTCGGATGGGTGAGCGTTCAGGATTCTCCTCTAGTCATGTTTTTCAGTGCGTTTCACTTCTTTTGATCGAGTGCTTTGACACGGAGGATGGATTTAAGCACATGATGCTTCGAATGTCTTCATACAAACTCACCTGTCGGTAATCGGCTGCACTGAAGAGTCTTGGTTTTTTGCAGTTTTCCACTTCTTTGACCAAATGTTAATAAATTTTGAACAAGAATCCGGCTGCAGCTGGTATGGGATTGAGGGACTGCACATGATTGCGGCGATTTTTTATTTTTTAACGTCAAAAAATAAATATTGTTCAACTATTTGACAACACTTTGTGGTCGAAAATTCTTTTTATAGTACCTAGTCTTCAATTATGCACCCATGTCCGCAACAAAATCTCGGAAATGACTTAATTCAGGCCAAAAACGCTGTATATTTCCTCGCTTCTGCAATCTTACCCCTATCAAGCCAATAATCTTGAGAAAGATTATACGGACATTACTATTATTATAACTTGAGTAAACTGCTACTTTACCACACGAGTTCACGTCAGTTTGCCCTCGTGATGGCTATCTTTTTGCATGCATACGTAAAAAAAAAGACTGTATGTACCTATGTATGCACTTATACATTCTGTATATTTGCAAATGGAGTTTCATGCCCAACCCAAACTCGGATGGGTGCGGCCTTTACTTCGGCTAATGCGTGGGTGTGCCGTGTGTAACAGTGCCTTAAGTAATTGTTTATTGCCATATCCACCTCTTGGTTTACCGCCTGTCCACCAGAGCCCTCTGTCTAAATCCCACCCCCGACCAACCCCACAGCCCCACAGCCCCCATTCAACTCAGAAACTTATATCACTAGAAACGTAATACGCAGTTCGTTCGATCCACTTTCAGCCAGGTTCTTCAGCGGATCATCCTTTGGTAGACTTGAAATCCTCCGTCTTATCTCGTCCATTAACTCAAGCAAAACTTGCAGTAGGACTGTTCGATTATATAACTTTTCTCACTTCTCACATCTCAGCACTTCTCACTTCATAATTTTTATTTTTTTTAAATTTCGATTTCGATAAGTTTAAAGACGATTTAGATTTAAATAGAGGGGGTGAATTTAAGACTGGTACGAAAACTGATGCCTACAGATAAGGGACCTCCGACGGGTGAATTACTTTGATTTCTCGTGTACAATAGATTACAAAAATAAAAAATTACATTAAATTACAAGAGGTTACATAAGATTACACAAGATTACATAATATGAAATGGCATTTCATGAGATTATACGGGATTACATGAGGCTACATAAGGTTACATCATAATAATATAAGGGAATGCGTCGTATACTTGCGAACATTTAAAGATTTAATGTAGTAATTAATGCAAGAATATAATTTATATTCAATTTTTTTTTAAGTTTGTTGTCAAAAATAAGATATTTAGAGAAAAATTGTCTACGATTTCAAGAATTGAAATTATACCATCGGTTATGTATTAAAAAAGAAAAAAACATAATTTTGTGTTAAAAAAATTAATTACTCATAACAAATAATTATTTTAACAATACTTTTAGAAATTTAAATTTTTCTTACCGTTGCTTCTTACAAATTTCTTAAAAATCGCTAAATTTTAATAAATTATGACAACAAATTTCCAAGTAGTTGAATTTAGCCAAAAAAGGGACGAAATTTTAACAAAATAATTGAATCCTCCACCAAATAGATGATTTTCCAAAAAAGAAAATTAATTTTCTACCCAAAAAGACGAATTTCAAATAAAAGTTAAGTCTTTAAGCTAAGAAGTTGAATATTTTAGAAAACAGTGAACTTTTAAGTTTGATACATGAATTGTTAACGAGAACATTAATTTTCAATGAAGAAAGATGAATTTTCTCTTTAATAAGATGAGTTTTGGACGAAAAATGGAATCTTGAAATTTTCACATTAAAAAATTAATTTTTAACAAGAAGCAAAAAATTTGTAACTAGCTGAATGCGACATAAAAAACATTTTTAAAAAATTTACTCCTCAAGCAAAGAAGTGAATTTTTAACGAAGTAGATTCATTTAAAAAAATACATGAATTTTCAACTAAATAGTTTAATTTTCAATAACAACAACAAAAAATCAGAAACCTGAATTCAACCAAAAACGACAAAGTGTTGACAAAATAGTAGAATCTTCAACCAAATAGATGAATTTATAACAAAAAAGATTAATATTCTACTCAGAAAAATAAATTTTTAACAACAGAGTTGAATCTTTAATTAAAAAGATGCATTTTTATCATACAAGATTGATTATCTATTTAAAAAGACAACATTTTAACAAAATACATTGATTTACTAGATATTAGTTAAATTTTCAACATATAAAGGATAAATTTTCAACCAAACATATAATAGTACAATTTTCAGAATGAAAAATTCATTTTTAACAAAAATAATAATTAATTTCTGACGAAATACTAAAATTTTTATCCAAAGAGGTGAGTTAAAAAAAATGAATTTTTAGCAAAGTAGTGCAACTCTCAATTAAACAGTTGAATTTTGAACCAAAGGAGATGATATTTTAACCATGTTATTGAATTTTGAAACTAAAAAGATGAATTATCTATAAACAGTTCAATTTTTAACCCAAAAATATTATTATTTAACAAAATTTTAATGCCCTACGAAATATTTGATTTTCAAACAAGCAGTTTAATTTTTAATGAAAAAAGATTGATTTTTGAAGAAAAAGACAAATTTAACATAATGCATGAATTTTTATACCAAATACTAAAATTTTTAACTAGAAAATATCAATCTTTACCCAAAAATGTAAAATTTACATTTTAAGTTAACAAAATTAATTTTTAAGCAAAAAATACGTATATTTAACAAAATATTTGAATTCTAAACCAAAACAGATTAATTTCCAATGAAACAATTTAAATTTTAACGAAGAAGACAAATTTTCATACAAGATAATTCATTTCTCACCAAAAAGACAAATTTTCACCAAAATACATTAATTTTTAACTGCAAAGTTAAATTTTTATCAAAAATAAATACATTTTCAACAAAATAGTTGAATTTTTAACTAAAACTGATAAGTTTTTGACCAAAAATGGAATAGTTGAATATGCAGTTTAATTCTTGACTGAAAAGATGAATCTTCAATAGAAAAATGAATTTTCAACAAAGTAGTTCAACTTTCAACCAAGCAGTTGAAATTTAGACCAAGAAAGATGACTCTTTAACAGGATGGTTGCATTTTCAACCAAACGTAGAATTTTTAACCAAAGAAGCTAAATTTCGAACCAAAAATATAATATTGGACTTTTTAACCAAAAATAATTAAACTTTCTTATTAGGTTTTGTTAATTCATTGCGTATTTAATTGAAAAACGAAAAAAGTAGATAAAAGATAAGTTTACTGTAAACAGGGACAAAAGAAAAATTAAAACTTTGTTTAATTGATTTATTTTTATTTATTTCAATTATATGCATGAGAATTTCATTAATATCTGTAATATGAAAATATTTTAATTACTAAACCAAATTTATTTGCAATTAATCAAAAAACTCAAATTAAAAGTTTATTTTTTAAACATCTTCAGAAAATTAAGTAATTATTTCAAAAATTAAAAGAAAATATTTTTTTATAGGTAAGGAGAAGAATGCGGAAAAGAATGTAAATTCTAAATTATGAAATTGATTTTCAAACTTATTAGGTACACAATTATTGAACTTTACCATTTCACGGCCATCTTTTTCAAAATTCGCAAACTTTGTTCAAATTTATCACCAGAAAACGTACTAAATGTTATTTCAGTTCAAAACGTTACTTTCACTAAGCTCTCCTCCTCTTGTTACAAACTGTAGTTTTTGTCGTAACGCCCCACCCCTTAGATTATTGAAGTTGTTTATGGACGGTCCCTTAGATTTTATCGAGTGGAAACTACTTGATTCCACTCAGAAAAGGTTTGAACCAAACATCAAAATCTAACACGTACAAAAAAATCTCTCAGAAAAGCTCCTTATGTTTTTTTTTTCATTTCATCAGCAACGCTGCACCCTTGCATTACTTCACAGTTAGTTCGCTCCAGAGATGCGACTTTTGCGCCGCTTTCAAACTGAGACTAACGAAGAAAAACCTTAAAGAACTCCTTTCGCTCGTTTACTCTTTTCTCGCACTCAAAGTCCCTCCCCAACGAACAAAGACGGATCGTTAGAAGAACGTCCACGGTAGATGCACACATACAAATTTAGACACCTACAAATACCTTTAGGAAGTGGGTTTCGAGCCTCTTCTTTACCCTCTCTTTCCTATCCCTAAACTCCCAGACTCTCCATCTCTATCTCACTTGCTGTCTAATAAAACGTGTTTCTCCCTTTCAACATCGCCGTCAGTCTCTCTCCGCTACCTCTTCCAACACTAATATAATATATCTTATTAATATGTGCCTTGAACGTCAAGTCCTGTGAGATTGCTAAAGTAGTTACCAAAATAGGTGGCACAGATGCAATTCTAGGTATCAGGAGAGGAACCAACTTCTTCCTATGCGGCTGGGTGGAAAGGGGGCGGCAAAGCATGTACGTGATTTCGAGAACAGTACTTTCGACCCAGATAACAATTTAAATTTGCATAACCTGATGGGTTTGCGGAAAGTTTTTCTTGCATGTCAAATAATGTCAAAGTGCTCCTGATTTGATACGATAGAATGCTGTTTTTTAGCTTCCTTACAGAGGAAGATTTGTGGTCGTTAGCATTTCCATTATTTTAAAAATGACCTAATCAAACTTTTTGAGTTGATGAATGTCTAATCCAATTTCCAAGCAATTATTTGGATGTATGTGGATGTGTCAAAGTTGCCTTTCTTGTTGACACGAGAACATGAAGACATTTGTGGATAAATTGATGAAATTTGTAGGTCTTATTTTTACCATCAATATCTCGAAACTATTGCAAGGCTTTCTAAAAATAGTAATTAATGTCAATCAGGGTGAT
>JAUELO010000031.1:1655075-1667728 GCA_032357855.1 Amphibolips quercusostensackenii | reverse complement strand
TGTGAGTCACCAATAATACTAGGTATAATGTACTAGCGCGCGCTTGTGCATACTCGTGCATAAAATGACATGTCGCGCGACTCGAACGGCTCAGGCAGCCCAAATATGCCCGTAAAAATTTGGATTTCCTGCTGAAACTTTAAACATTTGCATACCTATCCTATCGACTTATGAAGAAAAAAAATTGATTTTTTGGGACTAAAGTACTAGTCTCCCCCCTTAAGAAATCAAAATATAATAAACGGTATAAGACGATAAAAAAGGAAGAAGTATAATAGTATTTAGAAAAGGGATGGAGAGACAGAAGATGAACTAGAATGGGAATATTAAAAATGGGAAACTAGGTGAGAGAAGCGATTTATCAGAAAAGAAAGAGAAAGAACAGATAGTATAGAATCTGTGACTTAGAAGATGAAACATGGAGGCATGTGTGGGAAGGATGAAGGAGAAAAATAGAAGACAAAGAAAGCTGTCAAGAGAATGTGGTAAAGATTCTAGGCAAGGATGGATTGGTTGAGGAATGGATAAAACATTTGAAGGGGGCCAGATGAACAGATAAGAAAGAATGAAAAAGTGAATGTGTTTTAATGGCAAGTTTGAGGTAGAAAACAAGTGGAAGTAAAAGAAAACGAAAGACGCTAATCTTGAAAATATAATAAAAGATCTAGATATAGAATTCATGTAAATACGTAGTTATAAATAGTAATAATAAGATACTATATAATACGTAGGTGGTGATATTGTAAAAAATGCAAGTCATATAAGCCCTAAGGGGCCAAATTATGAATGAAGTGGAATAATATAAATTATGTTTGCTGCACTTGATGATATATTTGTTATGCCAAACCTGTTTATTTCAAACTTTTCTCAAATCGTCCAGACTATATAACAGAGCAAATCATACAGAATGATTTATAATTCCATTCGGAATCGTTTTGACACTTTTAGCGTTTAATTTAATTCATATCATTACTGTTATTATATAGAAACAAATGGAAAACAGATATGCGGTGATATCATCAGAGAAGATTGGTCTACTTGTATCTTTTTTGCATAAGTGAGTAAACATTAGGAAATACAAGGTTGTTTACATTTATGGAAAATCGTATCAAGTAATTTATATTTGACATTCTGAAACGTTTGTTTTTAATTAACTACCAGTAAAGATAAGATTCTGTAGAATCGCTTTGAAAAATCGAAACAACCTTGGGTCTATATAAGAAGAGACAATTAAAAATTAAACACAGTTTTCAAACATGTCCTGGATTCCCCCAAACGTGGCCGATTTGTGTGCAACTAGCAGCACATCATCAACTTGCCAACCATCGACAATAATATTTTTGAAACTTATCTTTCACACATTCATATCTTTAAAGCCAAAAATTTCTCTGCCCAAAAACATACCGGAAAAGTATGATTTTATCATTGTTGGAGCTGGCTCAGCTGGTTGTGTACTGGCTAATCGATTGACACAGTGGAACCCGTGGAACGTAAGTTAAACCTTAATCAATTTTTTGTAGCTTAAGCCTTTACACGAAAAAATTTGCGCGAGCCTAACTGTGCACCTATGGTACCGTCCCAACTGTGCATGTGTACAAATGGTATACTCAAAACTGTGCATATTGAAATTTATATATGCATATGGTACACTTTAAACCGTACACGTCTAACTTAAAACAATAAAATGTCTAGCTTCACACGTCTACGTGTACAAATGGTACGGTCCAGATTGCATGCGCATAGATCTATGCAAAAAAATTCACACTGTACATACACTCACAAAAATATTTGCCTCGAATTAGAAATACAGATTCATTACTATGATTTTTTTCATTTAACCAAAAATATCTTGAAAAAGAAAGAAATTATTTTTATTAAAGCTCAATCTTCGTTGGAAAAAGAAACTATTTCTTTGAACTAAAGAGATTTCTGTGACTCAAAAGAAATATCTTTGCAACGAAGCAACTTTTAATTGACAGAAAAAAAAAAATTTTTTCTGAGTGTATAGGTAATCTTTTCGGATTTTTATTCTCTAATATAAAAAATATGAAAAATTTACAAAACAACAATTAAAAATTTGTAAATATTATGTGCTTCAAACAAATGTTCTGTGAAACTTCAGAACTTAAAAAATGTAACAAATGTGAAATAAAGAGCCCGATTTAGGATCAAGGCTATTTGCAGGCAACCCCCGATACTGTTCTTAAACCGAAGTTTTGAGGTATTGCTATTTTCAGAATAAAAAGCTATT
The DNA here is from genome assembly GCA_032357855.1 of Amphibolips quercusostensackenii. Taxonomy (NCBI): domain Eukaryota; kingdom Metazoa; phylum Arthropoda; class Insecta; order Hymenoptera; family Cynipidae; genus Amphibolips; species Amphibolips quercusostensackenii. Next base: position 1,665,477 of record JAUELO010000031.1, on the reverse strand, counting down.
TTCAACAAAGCAATTATAATTAAAAATTTTTTTGCATTTCAGTATAGAACATTTAACTAAAAAAAACACCAGAGGTCTCCTGAAGCAAAGTATATACAATTAAATTTAAAATTGTATATTTACAAATTTATCAAGCTTTTGTTCATGTAGTGATTTTTTAAATTTTTAGTAGAAGAACCGTTTCAATCACTTTAAATCTTACCTTTTTAATATAACATAAAATTATCCAATTTTTAATAAGTTTAATTTGAAATTACTTGCATTTTTTCTGTTTTAAACATTTTGATTTACATTTCAATTAAATCGCAGAGACAGATTTTTTATTTAAAAAATGTTTCCTATGATAAAAGAGAAAAATTCTTCATTTTATTTATTTATTTATTTTTTAAATTATAACTGAATTAAAGGGAGTCTGAAATTTAGAAAAGAACACCTAACGAAAATTATGTGTAAATATATAATAATAAATATTAATTAACGGTTTCAAATTTAAGCATTTAAAAATGTGAATATTTATATTTTAATCATTATAAAAATGTTAAATATCAAATGATTCTGAATAGTATACTTTTAAAATTAATCATGATATCCTAAGTGGAAAAAGTATATATAGTTTATACATAGTAGAAAAAATCAATATTTTTGATATTCCCCACAATATATAATGTTTGCGCCTGGGGTAGGAATTTTTTCTTTAAGTTTTTTCTGAATAGCAAGAAGGAAATTATTCAATTGTAACAATTTTATTTTATTAGAGAAGAGAAATTTTGTGTATTCAGGTTGTTTTTAAGCTGGAGCAGGTAATTTTCATTTTGAATTTATTTCTGAATTGGATTAGGGAAACATGGTATTTTAAACATTTTTATTGAGATGAAAAAAGTAAATTTTGGCTTATATATATTTCTTTAATTGGAAGTGGATATGTTTATATTTTTCACATATTATTTAATATTTTTAAAATTTTACCTAATACTTGAATTGAGTGAAAGGGGGGAAAATTATGCAATTTTTGCATATTTTAAAATAAAAGAGAGGCGTTATTTATTTTAAATATTAATAAAAAATGTTAATGAATATTATTTATCCGTAAATCAAGCGTCCTTTTGAAGCTTTAATGAGATTAAAATCATTTTAATTCTTATTGAAATAATCATAATAACATGTCAATTTTTTTAACTAAAGGTATCAGATGGAAAAAACCTCAGATTTCTTTTCATTAAGAAAAAGAAACCTTTATTAGAAAAAAAGTTGAATCAATATTGTACCTTCATTTATTTTTTATGATGATTCACAAAAGGTCTTCTAAATTAGATACTATTATAAAAAAAAATACATTAAAAATTATACAAAGAAAAAAAGCTTTAATACTGTACATTTTAAATTATAATTAACTGTCCAAAAACGCTAAGATAAAAAATAATATGTACATTACAAAATTTAAAACGTCCCTGAAAGAGAATTTTAAAATTAAGAGACTTGAAAATAAAATATTTTCAAATTCAAAATTTTAACGCGAAAAATGTATTTTCAAGTCCTTAAAAAATAAACAATTTCCAAATTTCTCATTCAAAACTGTAATTTTAAATTAGAATTCTGATATTTTTAAAGATGATACAAATTATTATCAGGTATCTATTATAGCACACAGTATCAAGTGACGTTAAAAGTAAATGCACAGTTTTTTTCAACAAATAATGAGATTTCTGTATACAAAAGTTCAGGATCATTTTCACCGTTTCATCAAAAATTATCAATTTCAAATTTTGCATCACTTTTTTTTTTAAATTCACTAATTTTATATTAAAGTTCAAAATAAGTCAATGGTCTTGGTCGAATTTCTAAATTCAAACTCAATTGTCGAAAAATCGACTGAAATCAGGAGTCGGTTTTCTGCAGTTTTCCTCTCTCTTTGGCAATCGTATACGCAAATACAAGTACTCCTAATAAAGTCGGATACAGCCGAGTGTTATTAATGGTTGTCATTAAATTCATACATTGATTCTGAGCCAAACAAAGTAAAAAAAATTTTAGCCATTGAAGTGAAGTTGTCTGGCGGTATATGTACTCATGCTAAAGGACTTGAATAATTTTTAAACAGCAAGAGTTACCTGTGTATAGACCTCTGTTTCACCGAAGATTTAATGAAAGACATAGTACAAAAGGTTGCATCGCAGTGCTGCGGGACTTAAATAGAGTAGCTTAAGAAGATTTTGATAATAATTATTATTATAGTAGAGCAAACACTTTATTAGTTGCTGCTACTCATAATTTGTATTGAATAGATACTGTGACTAATGAAATTGTTATGCATACTAATAAAATAGCACTACTATGCCTTAAAAAACGTATTTGGCCCAACTAACGATTTTTTCCTAAAAATCCTTCAATTGCAAACTCATTAGAAAATCTTATATTGAAAGAATTTGTGTTTAAAAATTAATAAAATCCAAACTCTTATATAAAGAAAAATCAAATATTCTCAGGTACTTTTATTAGAAGCAGGAATAGAGACTCCCAATATCACAGAAGTGCCAGCATTGTTTTCCTTAACTCAAAATACTAATGTGGATTGGAATTTTCAAACCCAACCTGAAAATACTTCATGTCTCGCAACTAAAGGTTGCAAGATTCCTAGTGGAAAGGTACTTAATATTAAAAACTCTTATCAAAGATACATATAACAATATATCAAAATGACAAAAAATTTACAGGTAAAATTTCTGAATTTGCAGGTAATGGGTGGTACAGCTGAATTAAACGGAATGTTGTACGCAAGAGGAAATGCTAAAGATTACGATGATTGGGGTAAATCAGGTAATCCTGGCTGGAGCTATAAAGATGTACTACCCTATTTCAAAAAGTCTGAAGATAACAGAAATAAAGAGGCGAGTCATAGAAAACAAAAAGCATATTACAATTATGGTACTCATGCAATAGGTGCCGAATGAAAAGTTGAATTTTTAAATTTTACAAGCACTTCCCTCTATTTCTTCTAGTTTTAAAAAATACGGTCGTAAATTTTCTTTCTTTTGAAAAAAAATTTTTAGTGGTTTCAATAGGCTGTTTAAGGTCTTTAAATTCATTTTAGCCGAGTAGGTAGACTTCCGGTGCTGGCGAAAAAGTTTTCTGCCGGTACTGGTAAAAAAATATATTTTCAGCATGCCGGAGGGACTGTCAGACATTTTAGAGTAAGGCCATGTCATTTTAGAGTTATTTTTTTATACGGGTCATACCTGTGCGCCTTCGCAAAGTCTCTTTGGAGCGGAAAACACCCTTTTTACTGGTCACAAAAATAATTTTTAAGGCAGCCCTGTGACTGGTCACAGAAATAATGTTATGTACAATAACAATAATAATTTTCTAATAACAACAGTGCATCTACTGCCTAGTTTTGTTCGTTTTCGATTTTCAAAATATACAAAATAATGGCTAAAGAATTATTTTAGACCTAGAAAGTATTTCTTATTCATCAAGAAATAAGCCCTTAGTTTGATGAAAGAAAGAAAATGAAGGTATTATAGAGTTTAGAATACGAAAATGTGTAATTCCATTGCAATTAATAAGCTAAAATATTAAATAAATATTTTTTCCTGGAATAATATGCACAGAATTTCTTCTACAATATAAAGAGAATATTATCTACAATAAAAAATTTAAAGTATGTAAAAAGAGAAAAAAATCCTAAATTTCGAAATACATACAAAATACACATTTTTTATCGTTTAAAGATTCCTATAGTTTCTAGAACGTATTTTGAAATTAAAATTAACAACAGGTCACTAATGCTCATTATTAATGTAACTAATTTTCTTTTAAATTTAAAAAAATTTGATGAAATTTAGAAAAATTATACATAGGTGAATTTCAACCAATGTAGGATAATTTTATAAGAATCCAAAATAAATTTAAACAAATAAAACTTAATTAGAAAATATTCTAAAAATTCCATTAATTACAGTAAAATGGGAATCATTTTAAAAGAATTCGAATGACTTCTGGAGACTTTCAGGAAACTAAGCCAAATCCAAAACATCAATAACTTTTTACTAAATTCATAAAAATTTAAGTAAATTAAAAAACATTAAAAAAATATCACCTACATTCGTTAAATTCATTACGTTTAGAGTAAATTTAGGAAAACTCAAGGGAATTCAAAAGAATTTGATGTAATGCCTAAGAATTCAAGGTAAGTTTAAAAGGCTTTCGAGTAAAATAAGAAAAATTAAAACAAAATCCATTATATTGAGTAACGTTAAGTAAATTTAGAAGAAATTCAATGAATTTAAAGAAATTTAAAAATTTCAGAATATAGGTACATACAATAATTCTAGGTGTATTTAAACGACCTTAAAATACATCCATAGAAATTCAGAGTGAATTCAAATCAATTCAAGAAAATTCAAATAAATTCAAATGAGTTGGAAAAAAGATAAAAATCTCTGTGGATTTTACTAAAATGAAAGTAAATTTAAAAGACTTTAGTGAAACTTAAGAGACTTTGATGTATAATTCATAAGAACATGTATCAGTTATATGAAATTTTAAAAATCAAAAAATTCCCATCCAATTGAATAAATGGGAGAGAACATAATTTACAGGAAATTCAACAAAATTGAAGTGAATTTAAAAAATGTCAAAATGTTCAAATTATTCAAGTGAATTAAAAACAAATAAAAAATATTAACAAAATACATTCAATTTATCACATTTGGAGTGAATTTCAAAAAATGAAAGGAAATTCAAAAGAATTTAATAAAGCCGGGAAGAATATAAGATAAATTTAATAGAATCCAGGTAAATTAAAAATAATTGAAATGAATGCAATAGAATTTTTAAAATTCGAAGAGATTCGATTTAATTAGACAAAATGGCAGTGAATGGAAATCTGATAAAATTCAGAAAAATTCAAGGTAATCTTAAAAGCTTTCAGGGTAAAATTTAGAAATTTTAAATCCAAAAAAGAGCAATTTAATAAACAAAATACATAAAAAATGTACATCCTTTCCAAGTAAATCATAGCCAAAAATACATTTTAAGGTACTATAGGAATCTTGGAACTATAAAAAATATGTATTTTGGGTGTATTTTATAAATTCAAGGTCTTTTCCTGTCACTGGTATTAACATTTTGAATGTTTTTATTATGGAGAATATTCTATTTATATTTCAGAAGAAATGTTTTGTATATTATTCCCGGAACAAATTTTCAGGAAGAATACAGACCATTAACTGTAATAAAATCACTCTTTTTCGCACACTGAGCCCGAGTATATCATCAAATTTTTTAGTTTGGTATAACTTGAAGCTTATTCTTTGATAAATAGGAAATACTTTTCAAGAGTAAACGAAATTATATAGATATAAAATTTTCATATTTTTTAAATCGAAAACTAACAACACTTATTTTTAGCTCTAAAATGGGTGAGTGGAACCTCTAAACAATTTTTCAAAAAGGAATGAAAATTCATAGTAGTCATTTCTTATCAAAAGGCAAAAATTCAGCGTGTAGCGTTTGCAACATTTGAAAATTAACATTTTCATTGGGCACCCTATCGTACATAAATAATAAACTGTTTTATTTTTTGCAGATTCTAAAGAATAATCCAGGCTATCATGGAACGGGCGGCTATCTATCAGTTGAAAGATTTCCATACGAGGACATAAATGCGCAAAATATCCTTAAAGCCTGGCAGGAACTGGGTTATAAGGAATTGGATGTGAACGGAAAAGAGCAATTGGGTGCAATGATTTCTCAAGCGACTGTAAAAGGTGGCAGACGTCAAAGTACTAACACTGCATTTATTCGACCGATTAGAAATAAAAGGCCTAATTTATTTATCGAAACTGAAGCTTACGCCACGAAAATCATTATAGATCCAAGAACCAAAACTGCCACCGGTGTTGAATACACCTCTACTGCCAACAACTTAAAAACAAAAAAAGTGGCACATGTCAAGAAGGAAGTAATTGTTTCTGCCGGGACTATTAACTCTCCAAAGTTGTTGATGCTTTCTGGTATAGGTCCATCTGAAGATCTCCAGAAACTAGGTATAGAAATAGTGAAAAATTTACCAGTGGGAAAGAATTTTCAAGATCATGTCTCCTTCAAAGGAATCCATATTCGGTTGAGCAACAAAACTGTAACCACAAAATCATACGAACAGAAAAAGGCAGATTTGAATGAGTATCTACGAACACATAGTGGTCCATTGTCATCAACAGGAACTAGTATTGTAAACGCTTTTGCTCGAACAAAGTATGCAGAAAGTAAAGATGCACCAGATGCTCAATTTCTCTTTTCAGGATTTGACTCTACAGACTTGAATTCTCCTAGAGTTGAATCCTACTACAACACAATTTTAATTCTTCCTATCTTACTAACTCCTAAAAGTAGAGGATTCATCAAACTGAATAATAAGGATCCTGTCTGTGGGCAGCCTCTAATATATCCTGGATACTTTAAAGATAACTCTGACGTTAATCGTATGCTAGAGATTATCCGGATAGGTCTCAATTTATTCAATACTAAATCATTTAAGGGAAATAAGTACACATTAATCGATTCTGCTCAAGCACCTTGCAATCATTTGACTTTTAACACTGACGCCTATTGGATTTGTTTGATGAGAAACAACACTGCAGGTATGTATCGTCAAGTAGGAACTTGCAAAATGGGACCTAAGGGAGATTCAGAAGCTGTTGTCAATCCAAGATTAAAAGTTATTGGAGTTGATCGACTTCGAGTCATTGATGCAAGCATAATGCCTAAAGTTCCAAGAGGAAGCGTAAATGCACCGACAATCATGATTGCCGAGAATGCTTTCGATATGATCATGGCAGATTGGGCAGAATATTCTGACTGAGAGTCTACTATATAATGCGTTCACTTTTTATTTGTATTGAATGTATTCAAATAAACGATATTAGACTGTGATAATTATTTAATCGACATTAAGGTATACAGAAGAACAAAGAAAAGTCACTAAATTATTAAAACAGTCACAGGAAAAACTAAGCAAGAGAAAGTCACTAGAATTTTAACATTCTTTTAGACGTCTTACACAAAATTAATGTGGAAAATGGTCTTCTTACGGAAAAGCTTAGCTAAACTTTTAGCTTATTGCGTGAAGTTAATAAAATCCATCATTTTGTTAGTTTAAATGGTTCTGAAAAACAATCTCGAAGAACGTTTTTCATACCTCTCTTTAAAGGATAGGTTATTGCTTCTGGTAAAAAAGTTAGAGACTAAATCAACTTCATGACACTACAGTTGTAAAATATCTCACATGCACTTTCAACTTGAATCCTGTGTTAGGAAAAAATAACGAAAATTCTTCAATAAATAAATAAATATATATATATATATATATTGTAATTAAACCATGATTGATATAACCTAAATGAATTAAATTAACAGAAAGGGTTATTTGATCATATTCGAATATTATCATTTTCGAGTCAGATAAGTGATTTCAACCTAACTAATTTTTAGAATAGCCTACTCCTGCTGACCTACTCATGAAAAATTTCACGTTGAAAAAAAGCACTTCACTGGTTATAAATAAATAAACAGAAGAGTCTTCATCTTTAAATATATTATTCACTTAGTTCCAAATTTTATTACAAATCACAAACCAGCAAAGAAAAAATTTAATTTTAGCTTTTTTATCTCGAACATTTTTTATTTATGATGTCTCGACAAAAGTTCTTTCAGGTGCGCTGAATATTATTTCAAATGATCAAAAGTTAAAAAAATTTTTTTTTGCATTCTTGATAAACTTAAATGACCTACTCCACAAAGTGACCTACTCTTGCATAATTTCCCCTACTGCTTGAATGGAATCAAGATTCTTTTAAAATAACTTATTTTCTAAAATAGGATTTTTCTAAAATTAGAATTATTATCACAATTCTTGCTTTTCTTTATTTGACATAATACGATAATCACTTTAAGAAAAAAAAATAATAATAAGCAATGCGACATTTTTATGATTATCTCGTACACGAACATTTTCAATTCTATCTTTTGCTCGCAACCCTCATCGTTTTCGAAATTAATTTTAATTCATGAAAATATCAAAAGACTTTAATTATTTTTTATTTTAGCAAAAAATACACGAAGATTCCTGTCATTCAGAAAATTGTGGTGAGTAAAAAATATTTTTTATCAGTGTGGCTAGTCGTTTTAAAATTTCGGGTCAACTAGTCCATCGCCATTTTTATCTCCGCCAATTTCTAAGGACGACTTAACGCAGACAAAAATACAGGGTAGGTTATAAGATAAACTCTTTTGACATCTGCTATAATCTACAATGAAAAATTTTAACACCTACATAAAAAAATTCTTATTTTTTTATTTTTATACGATTTTTATCAACTTTTACATTTCTAATTGAATAAAACGTTTTCACGATAACATCAGGTGAAAAACAATTTCTATAAATGATTGCATAATTTATATCTGAAAGTATATAACACTGCATTTAATTGACAATATTTTCTACGCCGATTTTGTTCAAGAAATTTAATTATGAATTTGTGTTTAATTATTTTGTAATAAGTATAACAAGGAAAAAAATATGGATCATACATTTTATAGCAGATATGTCTGTCTCATGAAAGTACACAAATTTAAAAAGCAGTTCTACTATTAATTTTGTGCATTTGTATTCTAATTATGCCTTTTTGATATTAAGAATTTTAAAGTTAACTGTGAAATCGATATTATGTGAATTTCAAATCTCTTTAAAAATTGTTCGTACAATATCTTTATTTTAAGGATTTAAAAATTTGACTCATGAATAATAATGATACTAAAAATAAAATTATGCTGAAATATCATTGTTTGTTGTGAACGATATTTGTCGACAGATCAAGGATAAATATCGTTGGTTTAGGTGACAATTTTATTTTTCTGTGAGCGCACGTTAAGAGTAAGTATATATTACAGATAAATTAGCATGATAAGCTTTGGTTCATAAAAGAGTCATTTTACATGCATAATCAATTAATCATTCGTTTTTATTTTACTTTGTGTGTAGCTGCGTTATTATGCAACCGAATATAATTCGTAAGATAATTTCGTTACTTTTCAGCTATTAAAATTTTTATATTTTATTTCAGATTTCCTTGTGGTTTTTATCCATAAAGAAATTTTCGTTTGTCAATAAATAAGTTTTAAATCATTATTGTGGTCTATTAAAAATAATCAGATTGTGAAAAATTTATTCTCTGAAGAATGCAATGGAGAATCTTGTCGTGAAATCATTTTTTTTATCCAATGAAATGCGTCATGATGGTGTTGATCAAATTCAAAAGCTGAATGAAAATTTTTGAATTATGGTTTTTTAATATAAATAGAAAAACCTATTTTTTAATTGTCTTTTTGTCATACACCTACTTGAAGAAATGTTTGCTAAATAATTGTTTAATGGGTACTTGATAAAATGTTCAAGATTTTATTCAAAGGCAAGCGACTTTCAAAGGTGGTTTCAACAGAATATCCTTATTTACAGCGAAAAACAGCACAAAAAATGGCCAGAATCTTTAACCTTATATTACAAAAGATATTTGCGTGATAAAGATAAAGATATTTGTACTAAATTCAGGTGAAGACGATAAGCTTCGGTATATATAAGAGTCTTTTGAGATGTATAATCATTCGCTTTTTTTTCTTAATTTTGTGAGTGGCTATTTTTAGTGCAATAAAATGTGTAAGATAATTTTTTTACTTTCCTGGTATAAAAATTTTATATTTAATTTCAGATTGTCGTCTTGTTTTAAAATCCTAGAGAATTTTTTTTTTACTTATAGTTAAGTGTTTAGGTGCAACAAAAAGATTTGGTCCACACTCGCCAAATTTTGGTGAAACTAGACACGGTATTCAAATAAATAAATTTAAAAAAGTCGAGGTCTATTAAAAATTATCAGAGTCTAATTATTCTGTCGAAAGAATCATAGGCTGAATATGATATTTCCGTTAAAAAAATTGTTACATGGACAACAGACTTAAGCATTGCATCTTGAACATTTTTTTAATTTTAGTATAAACAATTCAAAATGTTTTGAAATCTTTCCCAATTTTCGGTTTAAATTCATTTTTTTGAAATAAAAAATTCAATGACATTTTCCTATAAATGTTAAAAAATCTATTTTAGTTTTTAAAAGCTTCCAAAGTTCTTAAAACTCTTCTATATTTTGTTTCAAAATCTTTAAAGATCCACATTTTCTTTTGAAGTGTCCAAAACCTTTTCAAGTTTTTTATTATATATATATATATTTTTTTTTTATTCGGTTCGGTTTCGATTCCTTTGGAATCAAACCGTAGGGCCAATGACAAGGCCACCGAACGCGTCCTCGGGTTGCGGATAGAGGGTCCCTGTACCAAGGGTTTCTGCTGAATA
>JAUELO010000031.1:1631636-1648265 GCA_032357855.1 Amphibolips quercusostensackenii | reverse complement strand
AAAGATTTTGTCAAAGACTCTGTGTTTTTAATATAATTTTACATGTTAAAAACTTATTTTTCTAGAAAACTGAGGTAATAACAAGGCATGGGAGAGAAATGATGGACCCCATGCGCTGACGTTTTGGACAAGAAACAGGTCAATCTGGAGATGCACAGAGACCATTATCATTTACTGTTGAAAATTCCAACAGAAAAGATAAATTAACTGTTTCTACTTGTTAGACCTGATTTACATTATATTAAAAAATTCTTGTAACGTATAATCATCTATTCGTATCTAAAAAAGATATGTTACATAAAAAGTTCAAATGATACCTTAAAACTGGAAAACAAATCATAAAAATATGCATGCATATATTTCAAGTCCTTTTTATCACCTATTAGATTATACAATTATATATTAAAAATGATAAAAAAAAGTTATGTTTACCTTTATATATGAATATAATTTGTACTATCTGATATATAATTCTAATAACGGTACCATAGCGACGTAATAACTGGGGATTCTAGTTCCAAAATATCTGAATTTTTATTATATAAAAATACTGTTTTTCATGAATTGAAATTATTTTATTTGTCCAAGAAACCTTATCTGAAATAACGATGTATTTTAGATCTTTTGTGGATTTGCGTCGCAATTCTCAACCAGTTTCAATATTCTACATCCGAATTTTCACTTCTACATCCTAATATGTCGAATCGATTGGTGTACAAAATTTCCTAGACACCCTAATTTAAGTAAACTAAATATTACGCTCCTTTAATAAATTAGTGACATTCCTTGGTTCCACTGCACACTTCATAGTTAGGAAAATAATTAGTATAGTTTTATTTTGTTTATCTAAATGCATTTGATCCAAATAAAAACTAAAAATATATACTATATAATTGACTCTTAATCCAAATAATCGGCCCAATCTGATGCAATCATATCAAAAGCATTTTCAGCGTTCAAAATTGTTGGTGCGTTCGTATATCCTCTTGGAGAATGAGGCATTATAGATGAATCATTTACTCGAAGTTGATCAACTCCATAAACTATCAATCTTGGATTCACAACAGCATTTGCATCTCCTTTAGGTCTTATCTTGAAAGTACCTATTCGATGTGACAAAGTTGAATTATAATTTCTTATCAAACAAATCCAATATGCGTGAGTTAAAAGTCAAATGATTACGAGGTGCTTGAGGATAATTAATTAACTTGTTTTCATTTTCTTTAAATGATTTTGGTAATTATTAAATTTAGACCAATCCGGACCATTTCTAACATAAGATTCATCTTAAAGTTATCATTCAAATATCTAGGATTTGTTGAAGGTTGCCCCCAGACTAGATCCTTATTACTGAGTTTAATGAATCCCCTACTTTTAGGATTAAGCAAGATCCAAAAGTAAGGATTGTGTTGTAAAATTATTCAACGCTAGGTGTATCCCCGTCTGCAGAGACAAAACTTTAATGAAATGAGCATTCTGTACTTTTTTACTTTCTGCATACTTTTTTGAGCAAAAGAGCATACAGTACTAGTTCCTTATAATGACAATGGACAACTATGTGCTTGTAGATATTTATTAAAATCTGCCTTTCTCTGTTCATCAAATGTTTTTATTACCGTTTTGTTGCTTATACGAATATAGATTTATTTGTAGAAGACGTGATCTTCATAATTCGTCCTCGCTGCTAAGTTTTTGACTGCTTATATACCTAGTTTTTAGAGATTTTCAGTCGGACCTCAACCAAAAAGCATCAACAACTTTGGAGAGCTGATAATTCCAGCAGACACAATTACTTCCTGCTTGACATATGGTACTTTTTTATTATAAATTGTTAGCTGTAGAGCTATATTCAACACTGATGGCAGTTTTGGTTCTTGGATCTATGATGATTTCCGTTACGCAAGCTTAAGTTTCTATAAAATGATTAATCTTTAATGTCTGATTGTTCAAATAAATGCATTAAAGGTAATTTGAGGATGTTCACCTTTCATAGTAGCGTGAGAAATCATAGCACCTAATTTTTCCTTCTCATCCACATCCAAATTCTTGTAACCCAGTTCCTGCCAAACTGCGAGGATATTTTGTGCACTTATGTCTTTGTGTGGGAATCGCTTCACTGGTTGATAGCTGACGGTCCTATAGTAGCCTAGATTATTGACTAAAATCTGACACAATTATTTTGCGTTCCATAACTAACTTTCTTGTCTCTGTTGCCTTCAGACTTTTTAAAATATGGTAGTAGTACATCTTTTAAGCTCCAACCAGAATTACCCGATATAACCAGATTATCGTAATCTTCAGCATTGCCTCTTACGTATAACATTGCGTTCAATTTAGCTGTTCCAACTTCCAACCATCATATGTAAAGTCAGAAATTTATACTTATAAATTTCAAATTTTTCTTGATATATTGTAGTGTAAATTTTCAAAAATAGTTATAAATATTTTGGTTATATTTTTAGTTGACATTAAAAGTTTTAAAACACATTTGTATTATGAATTACGAAACAAAACGCTGATACATCTGTAATATTGGGTGTCTCTATTCCTGCTTCTAATAAAAGTATACTTAAATATATTTTGTGTTATATAAGAATTTAAATTTCATGAATTTTTAAGCCTAAGTACTTTCGATATAAATTTTTAACTTTTAAATTTGGATTTAGGTTTTAAGGAAGTTTAACTTACGTCTCAATTTATGATTTCTGTCAATCGATTATTAAGTATACATCCAGCTAAGCCAGCTCCAACAGTAATAAAATCATGCTTCTTCAATATGATTTTGGACAGAGGGCTTTTTTTGACGGTTGAGAAGTTGATGTTATGCTATTAGTTTCACATAACTTTGCCAGGTTTGGAGAAATCTAACTTATTTTTAATAAATTGCCTCTTCTTACATAAACCCAAGCTTATCTTTTTTTAAAGTGTTTTACATACGCTTATCTGTTCTGGTAGCTGAGTGAAAATACACGTTTTAGAAGTTAAAATTTAAATTATCGGATACGTTTTCCTGTGAAGGGAGATAAGCTTGTATTTGTTTAATATGGTTACTCAATAACTAAAGATAACTTCCAAGCAGACCAATCATATTAAAGATATCGTTAAATCTCTTTTATTTTTTTACAATTGTTTTTACATAAAAAAATTTTAACTTAAAAATAGAGCAATTACATGTCAAATCATCTGAAGAATTTCAGATATTGTTGGTTACTTTAATAAAAATTCTAGTATTCAATTTAATTTAATCTTTAATATCTCCTAAGTTTTTTAAACTTTTTAAATATTACTTTAGGGTTTCACTTTTAATACCTGAGAGAACAGGTACTAAATTTTTAATAAGGAGAAATAACAATAGATGAATTTGTTCAGATGATCTGACATAAAATTACTCAATAGTTAAAACTATTGTGAACATGTATTTTTTATAAATTTTAGTGATGGTACTACATGGCTAATAAAAATGTTTGGGCTGTATCCTATGCTGTTTAGAAATAATATCCTGAAAATTCAACAGAACTTTCAGACAAAAAATTATAATGTGCTAAATATACCATCAAGTCCAATTAACATAATTTTTATTGTTACAATTTCTTCATACATTTATGAAATAACACCGATTTTTGTAATGCTTTCATCAGTTTAACAATTCTTTAAGACGTGAATTAAAACCGATCCTAATTATCTTTCATTTGGCTTTTGCAGACCAATCTTCTTAAATCATACTAGCAGATTTTTCAGCAATCATGATCGATGCCAGTGTTTGCTCTTAAAATGATATGCATTATTGCTGTGACAACTTCTCTAAGTCCTTAAAACCCATATACTTTCAATCTTGGATCTACATCAGCGTCGGGAACTTCTTTAGGTCCTATTTTGCAAGTACCTACCTACTTATAGTATTATTTCTTATCATGCAGGTCTCACTACTCATTACCTTTAAATTATTTATTATTAAACAGCTCAAGATTTTTTCAGATGTTCTAACATATGCTTCACGACAGAATCATCCTTAAAGTATCCAGAATAGATTTAAGAATTTCCCCAGATTGGACCCGTTTCGTTAACTTTAAGGTATTCTCTATTTTCCGGAGCAAGTGAAATAATATAAACTACATTTATGTCATAATATGAAATAATTCTAAGATTAACTACGTATCCAGTGTTAATTCCGCCAAGAAATTCACCATTAGGTACTCCATCAATTTTTTCATATTTGGTTTCGGGAAATGAGTTCAATGATGCAGTTCCTACTGATGACAAAGGATCCATGTACATTTTAAAATTTGGTTCCAAACCTGCCTGCTTCTGTTCAAAAGGTTTGCCTAAGAGTGTTTTGTTGTTCAAACATATAAAAACTCTAAGGTTGATCACATGATTGTGCAGAATTGTTACCACTGGTGAATTAACATTTACTTTCATACCTAGCTTCTCACGATCGTCAGCAGGGCCTATGCCAGGAACCATAACAATTTTGGAGAGTTAATACTTCCAACTGAAGAGATTACTTTCTTCTTAGCATATGTTACTTTTTCTGTTTCTAAATCATAGAGGTGTATTCAACACCAATGGTCCTCTTTGTTACGGGATCAAATATTATTTTTGTTTCATCTTCCTCAGTTTCGATAAACAAATTTGATCTTTTATTCTTAATTGTTTGGATAAATGCACTGTAAGTTCTTTAACGTTTACCATATCTTGTGGTTTTTGCATAAGCATAGTGCCTAGTTGTTCCTTTTTATTGACATTCAAGTTTTTGTAACCCAATTCTTGTAAAGCCTCTGAAATATTTTTTGTATTTGTGAATTCGCATGGAAGTGTTTGTACTATTTGATATTCTTCTAATCTATAATACTCTGGATTACTCTGTACAATCTGTGACAATTCCAATTATTTTATCATAATATATTCACAATATTTAAGTTTTCTAGAAATACATTGTGTTCTTTTTATACAAATGTATAATTTTAGGTTATGAAGGATCCAAATGCTTCCAATTTGAACTCAACCTTTCGTGAAATTTGAAAACAATAATTTTTAGCTGGTCCTAAAATCCACCTTTATTGACGATCCTTCTTTTCCATATTTGTAAACTTTTACATTAACGTTTCAGACTAAAAACCTTTTTTAAAAAAGAATTAAGATCCTAATACTTGCTAATATTGGAACGGATTTTAGATTAAATATACTGAATTGAGCCTTGCAAGCTTTTTAACTTAAAAACTTTTTCTACATTTGGAATTCTAATGCAATAGCTCTCAAGTTAAAAATATTTATAACTTCATAAGAGCTGGTAATAATTTTGTCCTTTAACCTCCTTTTTTCTGTTGTTCTCAGATTATATGAAAAATGGTTAGTATGTCTTCATAGCTCCAACCAGGATTAACTGATATAGCCCAATCAGTAAAATCATCAGAATTACCTCTTACGGATAACATTCCGTTGACAGTACCTGTACCACCTGTTCTGTAAATGTTCTGTAAATTTTACAGAAGTTTTTTTTATTTAAGTTAGGTATAAGCACAGCTAATTTTCAGTAGATAATTACGTGCTCATTATTAAATTTCATAATAAGAAGTTTAAATTTTTGTGTAATTTATCATATATTTATGCCGTATTTAGGGTTGTCATGTCGGGGTTACAGCACAGGTGCGGATGCAGAGAAGTGACCTGTAGGGGGCGGCGTCGGAGAATTTTATACACATAGAGAGGTATGACTAATTAAATTGACGAATTTCTAACCAATTTCTGTTAGCAGTCAAATACTCAAACCTAAATATCTCAAGGCGGCCTCTAAAAACAAAAAAATTTTAGTCATTTCCCGATTACCAAACATTTTTCCAAGACATACATAGACAACATAATTGCGCATTTAAAATTAGAATTTTTAATTGAAATTACAGAAATTTTCAGAATGATAAAACTTAATAAGAAGAATTATATCATGTAGTATCAGAGGACATTCAATATAATTGAATAGATTTTATCATTTAAAAAATGAGATTTTAGTACAAAAAGAAACATTCACTGTTATTTTCACTGGTCAAAATTTAAGAATTTTGAATATTATGAACCTTTAATGTTTCGTTATTTTTGAAACGCTGAAAATTATGTCATATCTAATAGAAAGCTTTAAAATTAATAAATCCAAGGTTAAAAGAACAGTTAAAAATTAAATAGTTCCAAACTTTGTTTAAAATTTAAGTATTATAAAATTAGGTTCATGAAACTAAATCATTAAAAATTAATCCTTTTCCAATTATACATGCCCCCTCGCTCTTAGGAGGGGGCATGTATCCCAGGAGCATAAACTTTTAAAAAACGTTGCAAATATTTAAGACAATATTTTATAGTTATTAACATGTTATTTAATTTTCAAGTTTAACTTTTTTTAGACAGATCTGAATAATTTGTTTAATTTCCTCAAAAACTTGAAAAATTGCCTTTTTTTGTCAATAATAATATTATCAACGTTTAGCGTCGAATTATCAAAATTAATAGAAATTTATCAATTTCTAAAAACTACTATACAATCGTGATTATTTTAATATTTGACATAAATGTATGTCAATACACAAAAAACATTAGTATTATCAGTGCAAAAAATGGGGGCACTTTAGTATTATTTGGTTGTTCTATTCCTGTTTCTAACAAAAAAATGGAAATAAATGTTTATTTTTGCTATGAAAAATTGGGAATAACATTTTAAAAATCAATCAATTATTTTGTTAAAACAGGCTTTCTACCAGCGGGTAAAATCAGGAAATGGTCGGGAATTGAGATTTAAATAATGAGAATTAACCAGGAATATGAATTTAATCCGGGACTCATATTAAAAGTTTTGGAAAATGTTAATTTTAAATACTTTGAATGTTCCTAGCTTTTTATTCATAATTGAAGAATGAATGTTGCATAGAGGATATAAAATCTTTATTATTTTTATGTTCAAGTAGTTATTATTTTACTCTACTACATAAAAAATATGAGTATTGAGGAACCTACGAACAATAAGTACTTTTTATATTGCGTATCGAAAATTCATCTATTTTGAAAAAATTACCTCTTTTTTTTTAAATCTAACTATATTTGGTTGAAAGTAAATTCCGTTTGGTTGGAAAATCTACTATTATATTTTTGATAAAGTTCTTTTTTTTGTTAAGGGAAACGTGTTTAAATTTCCTGAAAAATGTATGACGTATTTTGTGAATTCCCTCTTACGAATTTCTAATTTGTTTACAAATTTTAATATTTTGTTGAAAATTGACCAACTTTGTTAACAACTCAGGTTTTTGGGTTGAAAATGCAACTGTCTTAGCAGAAAATTTAATGTTTTTGTTAAAAATGTTTTTAATGTTGAAAATTCATATTTGCGTGTTCAACTACTTTTGACCATAATTTAATTCTTTTTGGTAGAAAAGCCTACACTGAAGAAGCTTGGTAAACGTTGAGACGTTGCGTTGAGACTTTTTTTGTTGAAAATTAGTTCATTAAACTGAAAATTTAATTATTCTATTTTTCGTCGAAACAGATCTGTTGAAGTGAAAACTTTACTATTTTGTTATATTTTCGCCTTTTTAGTGGAAAATAAATAGATTAAATGCACGATTTAATATTATAAATATTTAGCTGAAAAATGATAATTCTGATTAACAATCCAAGTTTTATTATTTAAAAGTTATTCTTTTTAATTTGAAACTCTACTTCTAAATTTTTGGTTATGAATTTGTCTACGTAGGTTATTAATTCAATTATTTTGTTAAAAATTCAACCATTTTCTTTAAAATTCAACAGTTTTTGTGACAATTTATCTTCTGGGATTGAAAATGAAACGGTTTTGGTAAAAAATGCTACTATTTGGTAAAAAATAAACTTTTTTTTCAAGTTTATTTTTGCGGTTTGATAATTTAACTCGTTCGATAAAAATTGGTCTTTGGTGGTAAAATTTATCTATTTGGTTAAAAGTTAAACTATTTCGTTGAAAATCGTTATTTTTCCTATTTAAAAATCAATTTTTTAACTGCAAACTTGACTATTTCATTTTGAGTTAAAATTTATTTTCTTTAATTTAAAATCTAACTATTTAGTTGCAATTTGAGTTTTTTTAGTTAAAAATTAACGTATTTTGTTCAAAAATTCACAGGAAGAACTAAAGGGTGTTCCAAAAATTACTTTTTTTCTCTCTGTGATAGAGCCTCTAAAATTTTTACCTTTCAAAATTAAAATCACCACTGTTCTTTTATAATTTTGAAGAAAATTAGAGAAATTCTACTTACGCAATATGTTTTTCGTAAGAATAAAATACGACTTACGTGAGAATATATAATCATAAGCTAGCCAAAAATTACAATTCAGTCACGTTCGAAGTGTCTCTTATTATCTGGGTCATAAAAATCTTAACATTATTACATTCCACAGTAAGGTAAATTTTTTCTATTAAATAAAAAAGTCAATAAATATATCAGTTCTTTTATTTCAGACAAATTTATCAGCAACGTTGTTTAGCGTTTTTTTACTCGTTAGGCTCAGAAATAGTATATAAACTCATGATTCGTCTACAGAATCAGTTTTCAGGAAGCCTTCAAACATTGCAAAGTACCTGAAAAAATCATAACTATGAAAGTTCTATTTTGCATCACCTTACTTGTTGTCCTCTGCGTGGATGGTTTGTATAATAATTATTTTATTTACTTCGATTGCACCAAGTAATGGCTTTCTTTTTATAGAAATTTCTATTTCATTCTACTAAACAAAAGTTATTCATGATTTTATTATTTTGTATCAAAGTACAAGCAATTCAATTTATAGTATTTAAAATGTTTAGAAATTAAAATTAAACAGTTTTATTCTGAATTGAAGAATTTAAAAATGTAATGATTTTAGATAGCGTTTCAAAAACAGGACAATTAAAAAATGTTAAGAATAGAATATTTTCAGATTCAAATTTGAAAATTAGATCATTTAAAAGTCAAAGGAATTGAAATTGTATTGTTTCTAATTAAGGTAGTTCAAAATTGAATACTTTAAAATTAAATAATTTAAATTTTCTGAAATCAGATAATGAATTCATCGTCATTTTCACCGATAGAAATGGAACAATTTTTAATTATAAACATTTAAAATCTAATTATTGTAAGAAAACTTTTAAAATAACAAGTACTTTCAAGTGGAAAACATTACTGATGAAAAAATTTGTACTTTGAAATGTTAAAACTTAAACGAATCCAAACTTCATTCTTGAAAATTCGAAAATTTGAAACGACGAGACATTTTGAAACTTAAATCTCTTAAATATTTAACATTTTTCATTTTCCAATCATAATTTTTTAAATTTTGCAATTTTAATTTTTAACTTTTCATTTAAAATCGTTTAGCTTTCAGCACTTTCTCTGGAATTATAATGCATTTTTTTTTCGAACAAAATATTTTTTTAATTTTTAATGATTTATTTTTTTTAACTTATGTCAAAAATGTAAACCAAACAATTTAGAATATATAATATAAAAAGATTGAATTTAAAACTAACTAAAATTGAAACCAAACAATTTAATATATTCAAATCTAAAATTATTAAACTAAAAACTGACTATCAAGGGTTTCTACATGAAATCTTGCAGTTTTGAAAGATGTTATGGTAAAATTGTAAAAAAATTTTTTATACATTAATTTTGAACTAAAACGTTGTGAAATTAGAAACATCTAAAAATTACAAAATTTGAAATAAATGATTTCCGACTTCAAACTTTTAAAACAGAAAAAATTTAGTTTGAAGGCCTTAAAAATTAAATTTTTGTAGAATCGTGCATACAAAACTATAACTTTGAGTTAAAATTATAGAAATTTCAACCGCTTAAAATTGAAGAGTTTTAAAAATTTTGTTTCAAGTTTAATTATTTAAAAAATTTTCTTAAATTATAAGCTTTCTAATTGGAAACTTTCAAAATTAATTAATTTAAACTTGAAGCATTAAAAACTAAACAATTCCAAACTTGATTTAAAAATAGAATGATCTAAAATTAAGACCTTGAAACTAAATTGTTCAAGATAAAGAATTTTCCAATTTTAAATCAAGGATTTTAATCTGAAGTGCAAAATTAACAACGTGGATTCTGTGGGAATTCTTGCTCTTTGAGCTTATCCACCAAAAGATTAAAAAAATTAATAATGACAGAATGACGCCTATTTTTTTAAAAAATTCTTAAAAGCAGATTTTTTTTAAAAAACGAAATTTGTAAAGTTTTAATTTTTTTTTCAATGGCTGGCAATATGTATTGCATATCTTGTGAATTTGGTTTTCGGTGAACCACTGCTTTGTATTGGAAAATTTGAATTTTTACGTTTTTCTTATTATTAATGGAAAGTACGAAGAAATATTTAGATGAAAGTTAAAACATCTAGAAAATTCCTGCAAAAGATACCTTCTACTCTTTTATTATATCATGAATTGTTCACGAGAAAAAATAAAAAATCATATTAAGAAAAAAATTCTTATTCTCAAAAATGGATAAGCCTACGTAAAACTGATAGAAAGACTTTTTTATATTACCAGAAATTTTTTAAAAATATTTAAAAAAATAAAAAGGCGTGATTTCCCTGAAAATCTTTTTGTCATATTTTAAAATCCGATCTTAAAAATAAAGCATATTTCCTGTAAATTCACACCTTTTTATTATTTTTAATATTTAAAAAAATTTCTGCAAATATAAAAAAGGCATCCCATCAGTTTGCAAATTTTTTTCTCAACCCGAATCCGCCCACATTACCGTATATGGTACGCTTCACACGTAAAACGAAAATCCATAACCGACCGATGACACGGTATCCGCCCAGCGTACCATACATGGGGCGCCCTTTATCTCGGAAAGTTAAAGCCGCACTACATCCAGAATTTTTTTAAAGGAAGTTTATAAGTCAGGTAACGGCTTCTTAACGTTTCACAGAGATATCCCAAAAAAAAAATTTTGGCGGATTCGGGTTAGAATATAATTTTTCATTTTTGGGCATAAATGATGCAAAATATCAAAAGAAAGCTCTTTTATCTTAACAGTTTTTTGTATCTTTTTTTGCTTCTAAGAAAAATGGAAAATTCTTTTTTCAAAAATAATTTTTTTTTAAATTTGTAGCGGTGGTTTATACCAAGAATGAAAATCAATAGATATGTAGCATATATTATTTGCTATTCTTCAAAAAAAGAAAAAAAGTTTTGGAATCAGTTAAAAGAGGAAGAATTCCAACGTCGATGAAGAACGGAAAATCTGAAATACCTACTCTCGTTAGGATAATACTGTATTTAAAAAAAACTTTTAGTCATTTTTTGAGAATTCCCAGGTAATCTACAAATGATAGAAACAAATCCTAAGATTTTTTTGTATTATATATCTAAATATTTAATAATAATAATGGTCTGAAAGTAGTCTATATGTATAATAATTTGATATTTAATTTTGCTTACAGTTTCTCCAAATCCATTGCCTAAGGCTCTGGTAAGGTTCAACTTTATATGAGAGATTATCAAGATTTTTTTCAAGATTTTGTGTTTTTAATATAATGCTTCATATTAAAAACGTATTTCCTAGAAAGCTGAGGTAACACGGGATGGGAACGTTCGAGAGTTCGAGATCCCTCTAAGAGAAATAATGGATTCCATGCGCCAACGTCTTGGACAAGAAGCAGGTCAATCTGGAGGTGCACAGAGACCGTTATCATTTACTATCGAAAATCCAAACAGAAAAAATAAATTAACTGTTTCGACTGGTTAGAGCTGATTTACATTACGTTAAAAAGTTTCTTCAATGTATAATCATCTATTCGTATTAAAAGTGAATATTATGTTATATAAAAAGTTCAAATGATACCTCAAAACTGAAAAACAAATAATAAAAATGTCCATGCATATATTTCAAGTCCTTTTTATTACCCATTACGATATACAATTACAGGTATAAAATTTAGAAAAAGTTATGTTTTCCTTTATATATGAATATAATTTGTACCATCTGGTATATAATTCTAATAACTGTACCATACCAAGTTAATAACTGCGGTTTTCAGTTCCAAAATATATAAAATTTTGTTATACAAAAATGCTGTTTTTCATAAATTTATATTTTTTTATTGGGCCAAAAATCCTCATCTAGATTAATGTTCTATTTTTGATATTTCGCGAATTGTCGGCGCGATTCTCAACTAACTTCAATATACATTAGCAGCTGGCTAACCAATCATTAAAAGATAAGTTTCTTTCTGTGCTGACTTCTACATTCTAATCTGTCAAATCAATTAGTATGCGATATTCTTGTCAAATCCCCGGATTTTCTAGGATTTCTCTCGGCATTTCTAGCAATCAAAATTGTTGGTGAGTTCGTATTTCCGCTTAGAGAATTAGGCGTTATAGATGCATCAGTTACTCGAAGTTGATGAACTCCTCAAACTATCAATCTTAAAATCACAACAGCTTCTGCATCTTCTTTAGGTCCCATCTTAAAAGTAACCTTTGATGTGACAAAGTTAAAGTATAATTTCGTATTAAACAAATCCAATAGGCGTGAGTATTAAAATTTATATGATTTCAAGGTGCTTTAGGCAAATCAATTAACTTGTTCTCATTTTCTTTAAATGATTTAATAATTAATGAATTTAGACCAATCTTTAGACGGACATACACTAGAAAGCATCAACAACTTTTGAGAGCTAAGAGTCCCAGCAGACACAATTACTTCCTTCTTGACATATGCTACTTTTTTTTTATTAAAAATTGTTGGCGAAAGAGGTGTATCTATCACCGATGGCAGTTTTGGTTCTTGCATCTATGATGATTTTCGTCACTCATCAAGTTTAAGTTTCTATGAATAAGTTAGGTCTTTTATTTTCGATTGTTCGAATGAATGCAGTATGGGTACTTTGACGTTGTTCATCTTTTATAGTTGCTTAAGAAATCATTGCGCCCAACTGTTACTTTCTATACAATAATTGTACAATAATTGTGACAAGTACTTTGTATTTTATAATTCACCTTTTTGTCTCTGTTATCTTCAGACTTTTTAAAATATAGTAGTACTTTTTTATAGCTCCGACCAGAATCACCCAATTTACCTAGATCATCATTATCTTCAACATTGCCTCTTACGTGTAACATTGAATTTACTTTAGCTGTTTCACCCATCATCTGTAAAGTAAGAAATACTTGTAAATTTTAAGCCTTCTTGATATATTGTAGTGTACATGTTTGATAATAGTTATAACTATTTTGGTTACATTTCTGGTTGGGATTAAAAGTTCCCAACTGTTTTAACTAAAACTAAAGCAAAGGATTGTATTTAAATGTTTCAGTCTTTTCTTACAAATAGTACTGCACTGGCTTGAACATAAAGAAATTAAATAAAATCACAATGATTCACATTGCTTAATAAGGCTGACACTAAAAAGCACGGTTAATTGATTAATTAACAAAATAAATATACAGGTGTTTAAATGACTATACTCGCTGCCAGTAACAGGCGAACTGAACTAAACTGAGAATTGGAAAACGACATCGAGAGTGAGTAAATCTGTGAGTGTGTATGAGTAATTGAAATAAGAAGTGTATATGTTAATAAAATCATGACCAGACACCGGCTCAAAAAATCAATATTTTGACATCGTAGCTGACTAAAGAAGAATTCAGCAAATTTAAATATAAATACATGAAACAAAATGAAAAACAAGTAAAATTACAAGTAGATCTTGAACAGAAACCACATTTGTATTATGAATTAAGAGAAAAAAGCTGTTGAATGCTATAATATTAGATTTCTCTATTCCTACTTCTAATAAAAGTACCTAACGATATTTTATATCATATAAGAATTTAAATTTCATACATTTTTAGGCCCAAGTACTTTTGATATAAATTTTAAACTTTTATATATTTGGATTTAGGTTTTCAAAAAGTTCAACTTACGTCCCCATTTCTAATCTCTGGTAATCAATTAGCAAGTACACATTCAGCTGAGCTAGCTAAAACAATAATAAAATCTTACTTCTTCAGTGTGATTTTGGGAAGAGGGTTTTTTGACTTGGGTGATATGCGTGATAAATTCTAAAAATACTCTTGTCGACGGTTGACACTTAATGTCGTGCTATAAGTTGCACATAACTTTGCCAGGTTTTAAAGAATCTCATTCATTTTCAATTACTGCAACTGATTGCAAATTGACTCTTCTTATATAGACCCAAGCTTATCTTCAGATAACTTCGAAGCAGGCCAAGCTTCTTAACGATATCGCTAAATCTCATTTATGTTTTGTCATTTGTTTCTCTGCAAACAAAATTTTTACTTAAGATAAGTTAAAACTATTGGTTACATTTACTTCTTCTACATTTTTTTGGCGGTACTACATGGACAATAGAAATGTTTAACTTATATCCTATGCTTTTTAGAAATAAAGTCTGAAGATTCAACAAAACTTTTAGACAAAAAGGTTTGATCTGCCAAATATACCATCAAGTACAATGAACATGATTTTTATTGTGACAATTATTTCATACATCTATTAAATAACACAGATTTTTGTGGTTCTTTTATCGGTTTAACAATTATTCAAGCCATGAATTAAAACCAATTCTAATTATCTTTTATTTTGCTTTTGCAGATCAATCTTCTTAGATCATATCAGCAGCTTTATCAGCAAACATAATCGTCACTGTTTGAGTTCGCAAGTTCCTACTTGATGTAATCCACTCACAGTATAATTTTTTATCAAACAGATCCAATAATCTTTAGTAATGAAAGTTAAATTATCGTAAAGTACTTGAGGAGAGTCAGTAAACTTTCACATTATATCTTTAAATGATTTGGTGTTAAACAACTCAAGACTTCTTCAGACAACTTTTATCATAAGTAAAACCTCAGAACCATCTTTAAAGTAACCAGAATAGAATATAGGATTTTCTCAAATTGAAACCGTATCATTAAGTTTAAGGTGTCCTACTTTCCGGAACAAGTAAAACAATATAAACTACAATTGTGCCATAATATGGAAAAATTCTAAAAGTGCCTACGTCTGCAGAGCGTTAGTGACGCCAAAAAGAATGTGTCCATCGGGTACTCTATTAATTTTTTCATATTTCGTGTGTGTGAATTAGTTCAATAATGCAGTTCCTACTGATGACAGTGAATCTGTGTGAATTTTTGAATATTGTTCCAAATCTTCCTGCTTATTTTCAAAAGATTTGTTTGTGACTGATTTGTTGTTTAAACGAATAAAAACTCCAGGGATGATCACATGATCATGTAGTTTTGTTCCCACTGGAAATTATTTTTTTGACATTTTTTACATACACTTAAATTTTAATTAACAAATTTGACCCTTAATTCCTAATTATTTGCATAAATACCCGATTTAAGTAAAGCCTATAAGATATTTCTCGTATTTGTATCTTTGTATGGAAGTGTTTGTACTGATTGATATCTTCTCATGCCATCATATCCTGGATTACTTTCTACAACCTATGACAATTTTAATGATTTTTCAAAATAATATTTTCACAATGTTTGTAAGTTTTGTAGAAGTCTCTTAGGCTCTTTTTATTTACACGTATAATTCAAGGTTATAAGGGGCCCAAAAACTTCCAATTCAAGTTCAACCTTTCGTAAAATTTAAAACCATTTTCAAGTGCAATCATTTTTAGCTGGTCCGAAAACCTCCTTTATTGACCGTCCTCCTTTTTCATATTTGTAAACTTTCATATCAGTATTTTATATTTTAGATTGGATATATTGAATTAGACCTTGTGATCTTTGAATTTTAAAAAGTGTTTTTACATTAGGGTTTTTAGTAAAATTCCTCTGAAGTTAAGAATATTTATAACTGTTTAAAAGTTGCTAAAATGTTCTCATTTAATTCCCTTATCTCTGCTGCTCTCAAATTTTATAAAATATTGGTAGTACGTCTTCATAGCTCCAACTAGGATTAACCAATTTAGCCCAATTATTAAAATTATCAGAATTTTTTCTTACGGATAACATTCCCTTAAAAGAGTCTGTACTACCTATTATCTGTAAATTTTACAAAAGTTTTCGACTGTAAACGAGTTTTTACTTTTGACATTTTTATAAATTTCTTAACCATTCTTTAAAAATTTGTGTTCAGAAAAGTACAGCTAATTTTTAGCAGATAATTACGCGCTAATTATTAAATTTCATTGTAAGGAGTTTACAAATTTTTGTAATAAATCATATATTCATGCTACATTTAGGGTTTCCATGTCGGGTCAACAGCATAATTTTCGCAGGGGGTAATCTAGAATTAATCTTTAATATACCAAAACTCTCGAAGATGAGAACCCCACAAATACCGAAGAACCCTTCAAAATGTTAAGTCAAAGAAGAACAAGAAAATAAATGATTCTTCTACAAATACGAATAGCATAACCAATGATGAACTGCTAAATCCAATGAAATCAATTATTGAATCTAAGAAAGAATGCCCATTAATCACTGCCGAAGAGGTGAAAAAAGCACTTAGGGGCACGAAGAACTCTTCTGCTGCAGGACCAAATGGTATTAAGAACTTCTGGTGGAAGAAGTTCACTTCTACACAGCAACATGTGGCCCGCATATTCATCTCATATTTAAAATCGAAAACGCCAATTTTG
>JAUELO010000031.1:1607416-1618248 GCA_032357855.1 Amphibolips quercusostensackenii | reverse complement strand
TCTTAAAAATTATCGTCACTTGCAGAATCTGAGTCAAAGTCGGGCTTTCTTCTGTTGGTTTACTTCTTCATATGGTCTGCGGAAGAGCTGGTACGAAAAAGTCCTTCATTATCTCATGGAAAAAAAAGGATCACCTTGAAGCCGACGAATGGCTGCTAGGTCTCCGTCTTTGTACATGTGAGCTATTTTCCTCTTGCGATTAGCTGTTTTTTATTCTCCTTTGGAATTTCAGTCAGAATGGAGATAGCTTCGTTTCTGAGCTAAGAACGCTCTTGTTTAAACGCTACTATTTTTGTCTTTCTATAGAACGAAGCGAAGTTGTAGATTGTCTTGCAATCTCTTATTTGTGTTAATTAGCAGTTCAAAAGTTGTCATACCAATACGTTTTTAAAAGGATGAGTTAAGGTATTGCTATAGCTGATCAACGTACTTTACCAATCGGCTGGATTCACCATTGATAGTTTAGATAAAATCGTGATTATGATTCGGTCCACTCTCTCCACCTATCCATTTCCGCGAGGTTTTTCGATGGTTGTCAACACTTGTTTAATACCCTTAGTTTTGCAGTCATTTTGGAATGCGTCAGAGGTGAAAACAGTTCCTTTATCGGAAATTATATGCCTAGGATTATCAAAAATAAGTACTTGTCTTCTTAGTTGTTTATTAGCCTCTGCGGCTGTTATCGATTTAATGGGATAAATCCAAGAGAACATGGTAAAAGAATCTTTTAACACAAATACATGATTATAACTAAAGAGCGGACTTGATAAGGTATGAACTTTGCTACAAATTGTTTAGGAAAGGTCAATCACTCCGAGCCGAGGAGCTTAGCACTAAGTATTCAGGGAGCATGATTGGCCCAAGACTAAGTTTCGATGCGTCCGTGTAGAGTTCTGTCTCCGCTTCTATTTGGTGTTTTTGTCGGAATTCGAATTTAAATTCATTATTTAATAGCCGAGTTAACGGCCTTACTATTGTGGCATATTGGAAAATAAACTTTGCTTTAACTTCTGATAGCCTGATGCATCCATATTTCATAATGTAGCCCAGGTATTCCACCTTTCTGACTGATAAAGCACATTTCTTCCAAATCATAATTAGGCCGTATTTAGTGGCCAGTTCCAAATAAAGTTGCAGTTTCTTAATATTTTCTTCTCCATTCTTAGTAGGAACTATGATTTCGTCTTGTTACGACAGTATTGTTTCATCTGCATTTAGTGGTTTTAGTATCGCTCTTATATGTATGTGAAACACGGCAGGAGAATTACAGAGACAAAATGAAACTCGTAAAAATTCGTAACGCCTATCAGGCACTATGATTTCTGTATATTTGATGATTTTCTCTTCTAGTGGCACGTGGAGAAATCCATCCTTAAGGTCAAGAGTGCTAAATACCACCGAACCTTGTGATATGTCAAGAAGGTCCTCTGCAAGTTGAAGAGGAAACCTATCCCTTACAATTTTTAATTCATTATCTGATAGTCTACACGAAGACGAGGATTTCCATTTTTTCTTGACGTCATGACCATTGGAATAGCATAATTAGGAACACTCCCTTTCGCGATTCTATTTTGTATTGTAAACCTAATTATTTCTTTCATTGTTTTCTTATGCATCGCTGATAGCCGTCGAGGATTTTCAAAGACTGGAATTTCATCTTTCAGAAATCACTATATTTTCTTCAAGCTTATTCTTTGATGTTACATCCCTGATGTGCTGCGTCAAAGAGTTTAGCTGGGGTTCCTTCAAATCAATTTTAACATTTATTACTTCTGTAGAGGATATCTCTATGCTGCTGCGTTCAATAAATAAATCTGCTTCATAACCTGTCTCATCGTGACTTGAGCCATCCAATTCCAAACACCTCACCTGTTCTTCTTTCAGTCTAATCTCCACTAATTCAGAAAGTGCACCTCCAATGAAGATTTCATGGGAAATAAAATTATCTGGAACCACGTAAACTTATAATTTAATCGATATTCCATCAGGAATAAGGTACACGTTAAAACTTTCCAGTGTGTTACCTTAATTGATTTTAACACTACCAAAAAATATGACCTTGAGATTAAGAGATAAAGTTCCTAACTGTACGTAGAAACTGGATCAAGCTAGATTAAGGTCACTATCAGAATCAATCACAGCTTCGATCTCTTTACCCAAAACACGTACCTTCTTATATGACTTCCTGTCACCTATTGTAACTGCATCGTACCGAGTCATACCTTTTGCATTTAAAGTTTTTAAGCCTTTCGAATCTTTGGTAATTACTACCTGATTGTGGTCCCTGAGCTATTTTGTCTTTTACCTATTGTTTAGACTTACTGCTATCGACGTTTGCTTTATACTTGTTCTGTATTGATTCGTAGTACGCTAACTTCTTCTGTATTTATTTCATCTTCGTTGCTCTACATAAAGCAGATTTGTTTGCTTTTTTATCTTGGATTCCATCCATTATGTATTGAATGTTTGCTTCCAGTTCTATCTCTGCGTGACTAGCAATATTTAACACACGATAAATGAACTCTTGAAAAGTCTCATATGACTTTTTTATCACGAGGCTGAGTTTTCATTCAACCTGCTTATTATTACTTGTAGCCGAGAACTCTTCTTTTAGTGCCTTCTTTAATTTTTTCCATGACTTCGCCTGGCACTATGAATTAACAAAAACTTTGGCGAAATCACACAGCAATCTTTTTGTGTACATAACTCTTCGCACCTTTGGCCAGTTGCAAAGTTCTGAAGTCTCTTAAAAATGTGTCACCCACTCTCGGAAATTCTGACTTTCGTCTCCGCTGAATGTTTCTAAGGCATCTTCAAAATCTTTAAAAGTCAAAGTTGGTTGTGACATGGTTCCTGGACTATAATTTGCTTTCAAGGCAACGTTTAGTACGATGTCTTCTTAGCTGGACAAACCATTGACATGAGAATTGTTATCGCTTCCTTTGTTCTATCTGTCTTCTTCGTTTTCTTTCGCTTCATCCTCGAATTTTCCGTTACTAATTTTCAAAGCCGACTTGAGACGAATGTGCAACTCTTTTTTTGACCGTAATTTTTAAACTTAAATCATGCAAAAGACTCACTAATTCAGTTTTCTTTATTGCGTCTATTTGCTCTTTGGTTACGACTTCCTCGTTAACTTCCTCCTGTTGTTTTGTCTCCAAGGCACCTCGCAACCGTTCTGGCAACACTGTCTTGTTGCCTGTCGCGGGTAACCCCTTTTTTTCTAATCGTCACTTTAAGTCTTCTACCGATAATGTACTCAGATTTCCGATTAAATCCGACATCGCTATTTTGGTTTTAAATTATAACATGAAAAAAGGTCATTCAAAATGTGAGCACTCAGCTTAAATGCTTAAACGCTGCACCTTCTACTAGCATTCAAAATGTGAGAACTAGTCTAAAAATATTTAGAATAACGACACTGTCTGCTGTCATCTGAAACCGAGCCCTCAGTTTAGAATATCAACACCACGTGCATGAACACTGCTTAAATTCGAACACTTAGTTCCGCCAGTATTCTACGCTTGCTACTACACGCAAATCAGTTGTTTAAACTGAACGACCAGCACTCGTCTTTGACTTCGTTGCGAGACAAAGGCATTTTACACTGTCACACTATTTCTTTAGAACACTTAGTTCCAATAGGCTCTGATGAAAAATGTGCACTGGGCTTGACAAAATAAATGCACTTTTTCGCAGTTCACACTTTATTTGGGGAATAGTCTGTCTATCCAGGAATTATTTGACTTACCCTCGACACGTTGCACTCTGCAAAATGACGTCATTACACTTCATACAACGAATGTGACTACTTATCTCACAACCGTCTTTCGACACTCAGTCACTGGTGAATATTAGAAAATGCACTCAGCATTACAAACTCTTGATAATCGCAACTTCCTGACACCAGTTTGAGCATTTTTATTATTTAAAATAAAATCGCTTTTGTTCTTGAATGAATTACATTCACGCACACACACCAACTTGCCGAACGCGTCGTACATCTCACTCGTATTTTAATGAATCCGCGATCCGGGAAGAGCCAGCAATTGTGCGACCGGGTAACTCATTAAAAGACGCGACACTTTGAATACATAGGGAATAGTTGATTTATTAAAAATTAAGCAGTAATTATCAAAAAAAAGACACTATACTTGACGCTTTACAAAACTTCTGGGTATCGCCATGTTGACTCGACTCCCCCTTTTAACTCTACGTCTAGCTTAGCGCTGTAAGCTACATTTAGCGATATTTGAACTTTCCGTTTCTGAACGATTTCAAATGTAATTGGTACCTGAATAATCAATATTATCATTTCACAGCACTTTTATGGCAACATGAAACAGTCCAATAAATATCATCTTACTTTAAGGATCTTTCTGTTAAAGTTGGTTGAGACTTACCTTGCAAAGCTTTAAACATGATTCCCGGCTTGAATTTGTATTTATCATTATTATTGTACCATAAACCAAATCTCTTTCTGAATATGTGACACTCACTCGGTTCTAGCCTCGTTATACTGCTGGTGATAAAGAAATCTACATTTAAAAGTGAGCAAGGAAAGTGTAGGAGGAGCCAGATTTGGTTTTTTTTCCCGGCTATTTTTCGAAGTTTTTAGTAATGAGGCATCCCATTTTAACCAAATAATTGCTTGATATTTTCAAAATTTTTGCTATTCTTTTACAGCAAAAACAAACATTTCTTTTCAGGTTCTTTTATTGGAGGCAGGAATAGAAGAACCAAATATTACTGAGGTCCCTCCATTATATTATTTTACTGCTAATACTAATGCTGATTGGAATTTTAAAACACAACCGGAAAATACTGCGTGCCTGATAACGAAAGGTTGCACATGGTCTCGTGGAAAGGTAAACAATTTGTGTATTTTCATACAGTTACATTACACATATAAATAATTATGACAGTCTACTACGTTTGAACAGTTGATGCGTTTCTAATGATTTTGATCATTTAAAGCTAAACATAAATAATATTAATTATTCACAAAATAATACATTTTTAGTAGTCTTTAAGAAAATTTTAAAAATTATTTTTATTAAGGTGAAGGAACTTGAAAATGAAATATTCTGTTGATATTGATGAAATATTTTCTCTAATATTCGCCACATTTTTTTTAAGTTTATTTTCCTGGGCCATACAGAAATAAATTTTTTTAAGCTTCATAACATATTAGCTGTATTAAATATTGTTAAGCACAAAAAATGTTCAAGATATCTGTTACTTAAAAAATGATGAGGATTTTTTAAAAGCATTGATTTTGCTTGTGCATTTATGCATGTTTAACAATAAGCTTTCATCGTGAGCTTTGGTATAATAAAGACTACTTGTAACTACTTGTAAGCTTGCTATATTATCAAATTTATTAAGCAATGCATAATTATCTGCTAAAAACTATCTCTCCTTATACTAAACTCAAAATTTTAAAAAGTAATATAGTTACGAAATTTAAAAAGAAAGTTAACAGTAAAAACACGTTTACATTTGAAAAATTCTGAAAAACTTACAGATGATGGGTGGTTCAGGTGCTAAGAACGGAATGTTATACGGAAGAGGTAATGCTAAAGATTTTAATAATTGGGCTAAGTCTGGTAACCGTGGTTGGAGCTATGCAGACGTACTACCATATTTCATCAAATCTGAGGACAATAGAGATAAGAAGGTTAATATTTAAACTTTAATTTGGTAAAAATGTTTTCATTTATTAAAAACATTTTGACCAATCCTTATGGAGTTACTAATATTTTTACCTTTAAAAAAATTCTTTAGAAACCTCAACGTAAAAACTGGCGTAAACTAAAAAGCTTGCAAGACTCCTATATCCAATCTAAAATCCTTTTGAATATTAGCAAGTATTATGATGTTGATTGCCCTTTAAACAAAATTTTTGAGTCTAAAACGTTGATGTTGAGGCTTGCAAATATAAAAAAGCTAGGAGTTTAATAAAGCTGGTTTTCTGAACCAGCTAAAAATGATTACATTTGAAAATAGTTTCAAATTTTGCGAAAGGCTGAATTTAAATTGGTAGCTTTTGGATCCCTTATCGTCTTAAATTATACATGTATATGAGAAGCACACAAGTAACTTTTAGAAAACTTACAAAAATTGTGTATATATTATGATAAAATCATTAATATTGTCACAGATTGTAGACAGTAACCCAGGATATCATGGAATAGTAGGATATCAATCAGTACAAACACTTCCATACGAAGACACAAATACGAAAAATATCTTGGAAGCCTTAGAGGAATTGGGTTATGAGAATCTGGATGTGAATGGAAAGAAACAACTGGGCGCCATGTTTATGCAAACGACGACAAGAGATGGTCAACGTAAAAGCACGAACAGTGCATTTATCTATCCCGTGAGGAATAGAAGGTCAAATTTGTTTATCGAAACTGAGGCATATGTAACAAAAATAATATTTAATCCCATAACAAAGACAGCGATTGGTGTTGAATACACCTCTACTGCTAATAGTTTGAAAGTAGACAAAGTAGCATATGCCACGAAAGAAGTAATCTCTTCAGCTGGAAGTATTAACTCTCCAAAATTGTTAATGCTTTCTGGCATAGGCCCTGCTGATGATCTTGAGAAGCTAGGTATAAAAGTGATTGCAAATTTGCCAGTAGGTACAAATTTGCAAGATCATGTGTCCTTCCATGGAGTGTTCATTAAGTTGAACAATAAAACTGTCACGCTCAAATCTTTTCAACAAAAGCAGGCTGATTTGAAACAATACTTAAAAACGCACACCGGCCCTCTGTCATCAGTAGGACCTGGTTCATTGAGCTCATTTACACAAACTAAATATGAAAAAATTTATGGAGTACCTGATGGTCATTTTGTTTTTAGCGTAAAAAGCGCTGCAGACGTAGGCACTCTTGGAGTTCGTTCATATTATGACACAATTGTATTTTATATTTTTTTACTTGCTCCAAAAAGTAGAGGTTACCTTAAACTAAATGAAACGGATCCAATCTGGGGAAATCCTTTAATTTATACCGGTTACTTTAAGGATGATTCTGACGTGCAGCGAGAGTTAGAACTTATTCAAAAAGGTCTTGAGCTGTTCAATACTAAATCATTTGAGGATAATGAGTACAAGCTACTTGATTCTCCTCAAGCACCTTGTAATCATTTAACTTTTAATACTGATGATTATTGGATCTGTATGATGAGAAATAATACTGTGAGTGGATTTCATCAAGTAGGTACTTGCAAAATGGGACCTAGTGAAGATCCTGGCGCTGTAGTGGATCCAAGATTGAAGGTTTATGGAGTTCCAGGACTTAGAGTAGTTGACGCAGCTATAATGCCTACTGTTCCAAGAGGACACACTAACGCACCGACAATGATGATTGCTGAAAAAGCTGCTGATATGATTAAAGAAGATTGGTCTGCAAAAGCAAAGTCAATGATAAATTACGACAGTAAATAATATGTTTATTTCACTTGATTATATATATTCGTTATATTAAACCTTTTCTTCTTGAAGTTTTGTTAAATCTTTCAGACGATGTTTATCAATAACATGGGGTAGATGCTCTATAGTACCATCATGAAAATTAAGAATAAATATAAATTCACTACAGTTTTACGTACTCTAAAGTTAAATTTTATATATAGAAACAAATTACAAGATATAATAGAGATTAGTGTTTAGTAAGTTACCTTTTTTGGGAACCTAGTTACAATTACGTCACGTTGCGAGAAAGGTAACTAACAGTTACAAGTAACGTAACTATAACTAGAAAAAGATGATAATTTATAAAAACCTAATTCAAAGAGAATTAGGTACCATTCAAATTGAATAATGAACATAAACACCAAGCGCGCAAGGCAGTGCAAAGTAATATTCTGTGTCTGCTGTTCTCCGGCTACGTGTACCATTTTGAAATTTCATTTCATATCATAACTCATTGCCCTCTCTTAACCGGTGATACACAAAAACATAAAGTAACTTCGAATTAAGTGAAATTAAAGTTGCATGTTACTGCAAAAATCGTAACTAAGTTACGTTAAAGGTACTTTTCAGAATAGTAACTAAGTTGCTCTAAAAGTTACGAATAACGTAACTTCACAGAAATTCATTGTTACAAGTTACTACCTAACATTGATAGAGATTTAGAATTATTATCAAGATTATTAGTCTGTTTGGAAGTTGTCTTTTGTTATTTAATAATCATTAAACTCATATAAGCTTGTGTTTCTTCACAGAAAGAAGTATTTGATAATTTACATTTGCTTTCATTTAACTTCTAGAAAATATAAGAGTATAAAAAACTTTAAACAAAGATAAGTTTTGGTCTGTATAAGAATTAGGAATTTGTAATTTGTATCTACTTTACATTATTATCTTCAAAGCAAAGAAACCTTATGATGAAAACCAAACCGAAAAAGTATGATTTTATTATTGTTGGAGCTGGCTCAGCTAGATGTTTACTTGCTAATCTATTGACAGAAATTGGAAATTGTAACGTAAGTTGAATTTCTTTAAAACCTTAATTTAGAATCGAAAGTACCAGGGCTTAAAAATGTAGGAAGATATTTCATGTCTGACAACTAAATATCCTTGCAACCTGGCAGGAACTGGGTAGCAATAATTTGGATGTGAATGGAAAGGAACAATTGGGCGCAATAATTTCTCAAGCAATATAAAAGATTCACAACGTCAAAGTACCAATACTGCATTTATTCGACCAAACAAGAATAAAACACGCCATTTAATTCAAATGGGGAAATTTTAAATTTTTGAAAAATTGAACTTATACTCTAGGGTTTGATCGAAACGTGCTTAGTTTTCCAGGGATTGAACAGGAGTCACCACGAAATAAAACCATTATAATAACTTTATTTCCAACCCACCCTCACCCACTACAGTGCCCCAAATATAACCTGAAAATAAAAAAACTACATTTTTACGTATTATTGTTACTTCTTAGCAATAACCGTCGTCTTTTTAATACAAATAATTAATAATGAACAATTTGAATATTTTCTATGACGTTTCAAACAAATTTCAATTTTTTAAATAAACGTAATTATTTAAACGATGATTTATTTCCAAGAATTGTAAACAATAATCCTATTTTCTGGTTGAAATGTAATAGTTTGTTATGGTTTCGAGTAGTACATTTTTCTTAAAACATGTAATGATTTAAACAATTATTTATTGTTTATTTCCAAAATTCCTAAAAATTAAGCTAGAGATATCAACCTTTTTCTCCAATTTGTATCCAATTTTGTTGAGTAACTACATAATTTTGATACATTTCTTCAAATGCTAAATAAATTCCTATTGGTCTAAACAATCTTCATTTGCTGAAGCAGTTATTTTTCGATAACTAAAAATAAAAAATAAAATAAAACACACGCAATTATTTTTCTGACTGCATAGTGTAAAGAAAAAATATAGAAACCATTTTTCAATTGTTTAAACAAATATGATTTGTTTAAATAAATACTTTTCCAAAAATACTTAAAAAATCGTATTTTCTAAATTAACCATGATTTTAAATGATTTCGAGGAGTAGTAAATTCTGCTAAAAGCTTCATGTTATTGTTAATACAATTATATATATTTTTTTTTCAAAATTTCCTTTAAATTGAGTATGGATCATAAAAGTCATGAACTTTGCCTAAACCAATGAGAATTGTTTAAACAATGACATGACGTTTCTAACAGAATTTACAATTGAAAAATGGTTAACATATTCTTTCTATACACCATACAGTCAGAAAAATAATTGTATGTGTTCTATTTTATATTATTTTTTAGTTATCGAAAAATAACTGCTCAAACAAATTAAAATTGTTTAAACAAATAGAAATTCGTTACACATTGGAAGAAATGTATCAAAATTATGTAACTATTCAACAAAAGGTAGCATAGGATACCAATTTGAAAAAAGTAAGCATCATTGGCTGAATTTGTAAAAATTATAAAAATAAACAATGAATGCTTGTTTAAATAATAGCATAATATTATTTAAAAAATTTAATTCTTTAAACAATGACAAACTATGACATTTTAATTAAAAAATACGATTATTTTTTACATTTTTTTGGAATTATTAATTGTTTAAATAATTGAAATTTGTTTCAAACAATTGAAAATTATTTTAAGAGTCATGTTGAATATTCAAATTGTCCACTAGTGATTACCTGTATGAAAAAGACGACGAAAGTTGCTAAAAAGTAACAATAATACGTAAAAATGTAGTTTTTTTATTTTTGGGTCATATTTGGGGCACTGTGGGGGGTCGGGGGTGTATATGAAAGTTATTAGTATAGTTTTATTTCGTAGTGACTCCTCTTCAATCCCTCAAAAACTTAGCACGTTTTGATCAAACCCTGAAGTATGAGCTTTATTTTTCTTAAATCCAAAATTTCCCTATGTTAATTAAATGGGATTTTAAAGTGCCTGGTAGCACGTGTCAATATATATTAGAAACTTTTGGGAAGGCGTCTTACCCTTGAGAGTGAGAAAAAATTTTGCAATGCATTTTTGGACCACCCTCATGCACAAGGATTGAAATAAACTATTTTTCACATTTACGCGTAATTGAAAAATTGGTTACTATTTCTGTATTTTGAATAACGTAACCCAAATCAAATCAATAACGTTACATTTTGGCATTATAGTATCATAACGAACATTAAAAAAGTATGTTGTTTTGTTTCGGTCAGGTCTCTGATCTTGTTTTCTGTCCTTTTTTTAGGGGGAAACACTTATGGCACATTCTTTATTTGCACTATTTTTAGTGCACTAACCATAGCATTGAAATATGAATTTATACCATTTTTTG
>JAUELO010000031.1:1557903-1570404 GCA_032357855.1 Amphibolips quercusostensackenii | reverse complement strand
ATCGGTAGTAATACGATAGTTCAAGGAGCCCTTCCTCGAATTTTAAGAGACACACCACAGAAATTTTACGATGCTATTTTAGGGACATTATATGTAAGTACTTTTTAATTACTGTATTTTATTAACGCTAGACTGGAAACTAACTTTTCAGTGTGCATAATCTCGTTAGATATTCACGAGTTGTTCGCACGAGTAATTATATTTCATTAAGAAAACAAGCATGGACTGGTCGAGGCTATAGGGATTTTAGTACAAGTCGTTTACATTAAATGCTAATGCATAATATTATTTCAAAAGAGCTATTAAACAATAAAGGGTTGAAATATGCAAAAAATTATATTCTCATCTGTAATATAAATTTATAAACTTAAAAAGAATTGAAATCATATTTTTATTGTAGTTATCCTTATGTCCCTATGAGGACAGAAGTACTAGAAAAGTCCTACATACTTTATTTTTCGTGCATGTAGTAAAAAATTCAAAGTAAGTTATTTTTAAATCAAGTCAATTGCTTTCATCTTAAATTTAATTTTGTTAAGGACAAAAGGATTAGGGTATATTAAGTATATAAAATTTTGGCATTTCCATTTTCTGAGGGCTCTGAAAAGTTTTTAGTGGGTGCTGATATCACTTTCTGAAATTGTAGGAAAAAAATTCTTATGCAGAATATCGCGAATGAAGGATATATTTGGAAAATCGAAATTTCTTGGTATTTTTTAACAAATTTAAGATGAGTAGCCTTAATCTTACTTTTTTAAATTTAGTTTTTAATATTTAAACGATTTTTATTTCATTTCAGAATTTGTTACCTCATAATATGGCAAATTATATGTATTTTCTAAATACGACAAAATATAAAGAGTAAATTTTTCAATTGTATTTGACTACATATTTATTTTGTATACAATTGATAATTATTCGAATTCAATTTTTAACAGAAAAAAGCTGAAAACGCGCATTTTTTGCTATTTATTTAACCTGATACTAATTGCTCAAACAATTTTCATTGTTTTAACTAATTAATTATCTAATAGTATCAAAAATCAATTTTATATTTCATGACAGCCAGTTATCACCATTATTTTTAAGGAAATATTTTTAAATAAGAGATAACAATTAAAACTAATGAAAAGTTCAGAAATGAATAGGTGTTTGAATTTCTTATTAAAGACATGGCATTCAGAAAATACCTTTAATTTGCAAAACTATGAGGTAATAAATAGTCTGAAAAATAAGAATTAACTATGTACACGTATTTTATGAATGACATTGAAGAAAAAATTAACTTAAAATAAAAATAAATAATTTAAAAAATTTAAACAACATTATGCACTCTTTAAGTGAATTAAATAGTCCATAGTGTTGCGCTGTTGAATAGTAGCTGATGATATTCATAGAAGAACGCTTTTACAATTTTTGTTGGGCTAGGAAGAAAACTTAGGTTTTTTCCTTTAAAAACCTTAAGATCAAAAAGTAAAATTTAATTTTTTATTGGTAAAAATAATCTTAATTTTGTATAATGGAGCACTTTAAACTTATTTTCGTCAATAACAAATTTAGTATCATTTTTTAATTTCAAATTAATTGAAGGAAAAACCCCAAACTTTCTTCATAGGCTAATTAAATGTCAAAAAAGTGTCTTGCTACGAGAAGATGCAAATTTATTTTTGACCTTTATTTTCAAAGGGCAAATATTAGTTTTGAAAAAAATGGTTAAGATCGATGAAAAGGGCCTTGAAAAACCTAAAGAAATTTTGTAGACAACATTTTTTTATTGCTATTTAAAAGGTTTAAAATTTTCAAAATAGATGGTATATTCTGAGAAACTACTCATCGCTAATTTTTATTAATAACCTGGTAAAAAAATTCTTACAAGAAAGTACAACATTTCAAAAACTGTAATTTGTCTTAAATTATGTTATTTTTAGTACGAAAATGTACAAAATTTAACAAGAAAAACACAATTAAATACCAATAGGTAATTTTTGTATTCTCTTGTAGGAAAGTAACTAAATTAATAATAAAGTATAAGTTTCCACATTTCAAAAATAAGCATAACTTTTTCTAAATATATTTTTATCACTTTATTGTAAAAATCTGCCAGGTATTATAAAAAAATGCACTCTTCTAATTTGGGCGTTTTTCGCTTTCAAAACACTTTTAATTTTGCGCAAATTATTATAGAAAATTACAAATCATTTAGAAAAAAAAAATTTCGCAAAAATTGAAATATTCGAAAACTGTTATACCTGTGATGCTGTTGACAAATTTTTTACAAAAAAGTACCCAAAAATGAAACCATTTTCACAGAAACCTACAAATACATACAATAAATTAAAACGAAAATTACAGAAAAGCACAATTTTTTCCATTATTCTGACAAATTTTGTACTTTTTTGTGTTTTATTGTATATTGTTGTATTTTATTAGATTTTTAATTTTCTAGAAAAATTTACGAAAAAAGGACAACGAGAAAAATTTACAACTACAAGAATCTACAGGAATTCGCAGGTGCAGACAAAAAGTTGTTCTTTTTCGACCTAGGATGATAAATATGTAAAATATTACAATGAGATAATTTAAAAATAAAATGTGTAAACTGTAAATGATCGATATAAAAAAAGCATATTTGTTTAAGCTATAAATAAATGGTAGAATATTAAAATACAATAATAAATAATCGTTATTAAAGAACAAAAAACCTTACGTTTGAATTTTCCTAAGAAAAATATACAGCAATCGATTAAACACCATGCGTGTCATTAAAAATGGTGTTTTTGCAATGTTTACAATATTTGTCATCCTAAGTCGAAAAAGAACAAATTTTTGACTGCACATAAAAATTGACCAATTGAAAAAGAATTGAACACGGTCATTATAATTAAAAGATTCGAACTCTTGAAGATACCAATTTTTTTTATTTGACGTAATAAAAACAAAAATGCAAATTAAGATACTTAAAATGAAATACTTTTAAATTTTAAACTTTTGAAATTATGGCTCATAAATTTTTTAATCCAAACGCTCAGTAATTAACGCGCTTAGAATGAAACCTTTTATAATTTTTTATATGAAAAATTGTTAATTAAAAGCCGTTGAACTGCATTATTTAAAAATTTTTTACTTCAATTTGATCAATTGTTTCTCAGATGTTTAATTTGTTGCAGTCCAAATTCTTTTTCTTTCGACCTTTTATGACAAATATTGAGAAAATTGCAAAGGCGTAGTTTTAAATTACATATATATGGTGTCCAATCGATTGTTATATATTTAAGGAAAAAAATCTTAAAATGTAAGGTTTTTTGTTGTTTAATAACGATTATACATTATTGTATGATCATTATTCTAAGCGATCATGTACACATCTTAATTCAAAATTATCTCATTGTAATATGCTAAATTGTTGTAGATTCTTGTAGTTGTAGATTCTTGTAGGAAATAAAAACTGCAAAAAAATACAAAGAAGTACCAAATTTATCCCAATTATAGGAAAAAGTTATACATTTCTGTAATTTTGGTTGTAATTTATTTTATTTCAAGATTCTTGTAAAAATGGTTTTATTTTTTTTTTACTTTTGTGTAAAATTTTTCAACCCGGATAGAAAATAAAAATCTCACTTTTTAACCTTAAAGCTCTAAGTTTTATTTTGAGTTCAAAAACTTGAAAATATGATTTTTTCCAAAGAAGTGATAATAGCACAACACTTTGCCCAAGCTTGACTTTGATTTTAGTCAGTTTAAAAGATATTTTGGAATTTGTAAAAGTTTAGAAAAATTTAAAAAAATTATATAAATTTTCGCAAATCTTTTAGTTTTAAAATAATTTGAATTTACCAAAAAATGTCAAATTCTTAGCTATCTTTCAAACTGACTCGAATTATTACTGAAGTTTGGAAAAATCTTTTAAAATTAAAAAAAAATCCTTAAATCTGTCATGTATTTTGTTCAAAATATTTAGAAATGTTTATCTTTTTTAGTTTTGTTTCAAAATTAATTTTTCAAAGTAAAAAATAGTTTGAAATTTCCCCACGCATCTTATGATTTGTTTATTCTCTTGAAACCGAGTGGAGAACAACTGTGGCAATCCGCTGGATCGCTCGGTTATCCGAACTGGTAATCCAGTGTAATTTGGAAGAATTCAATTAATTCGGAGTAATCCCAGTATTCCTAAGTAATTTGTAATCTGCAATCTTGTAAGACACCGGAGTAATCCACTTCTAACGCGGAGTAATCCAATTGTAAGACGAAAAAATCCTCTTGCAATCCAGAGTAATTTAGATCAGATCAGGAGTAATTTAGTTCTGATCAGGAGTAATTCAGAGTAACACACTTGTAATCCAGATTATTTAAAGTAATACAGGTACCTTGGATAATCCACCTGTAATACAGAGTAATCCACATATAATGCAGGGTAATTCAGTTGTAGTCCATTTAATTTGAAGTAATATATGAAATTCAAATAATTAACTTCTAATCCAGAGTAATCCAGCTAATTCGTAGTAATTTAAGTAGGTAGTCCAAATAGTTTTTAACAATTATGTTGACAATGCGTTTGTTTGTTTTTTGATTGGAAATTAATTTTTTTAACTGCAAATATAGCTATTTCATTTTTGCTGATTTTTTTTTTCGTTGAAAATTAATTTTCTCAACAGAAAATTTACCTATTCAATTGTTAGTGAAAAATCAATTTCCAACGAAATATTTTTATTTTCTAACAAATTATTAAATTCCTAACCAAACCAGATCAATTTAGATCCAAAAAGTTGCATTTTTAATAAAAAAGGATGAAATTTGAACAAAGAAGATTAATTTTTGACCAAAAAAGACGAAATTTGACAAAATACATGGACTTTCAACTAGAAAAGATCAATTTTCAATAAAAATATCAATTTACAACCATAAATGAACTAGTTAAATTGTTAGTTGAAAAAGTTAATTTTCAACCAAAACAAACGAATTTTTGACAAAACAGTTACATTCTTAACAAAGGAGATAAATTTGCAATTAAAATTATGAATCTTCAAGAAAATGAATTTTCTACAAAAGAGTTTAACCCAAAAGATAATTTTTTAGCCCAGAAAATTAATTTTATACGAACGGAATAGTTAAATTTTACACCACGGTGATGAATCTACAACAACAAAAAAAAGGAATTTTTAATAAAGTAGTTTCACTTTAAACCAAGTAGCTGCTATTCTTACGAAAAAATTATTTTTCAACAAAATAGTTTTTTTTTTACTTAAAATGTCATGTATTTAGTATTTTGTTGAACATTCATCTTTTTCGGTAGAAAATTAATCTTCTTGCTTGAAAATTCATATTTTTTGTGGAAAATTATTTTTTTTTAATGAATTTCTTTAACTGAAAATTGAACTATTCTATTTTTAGTCAAAATTGATATTTTTTAGTTGAAAATTCATATTTATGGTTGAAAATTTAAACATTTTGTGGAAAAGTCGTTTATTTAGTTAAAAATTATTTTTTCAAATTGAATATATAACTAGTTCATTTTCGGTAAAAGTTTGCCTAACTTAGATAAAAATTCATGTATTTTGTTGAAATTTCTTTTTTTTGTTAGAACAATAAGATTTTTGCTTTAAAATTCTTCTTGATATGGTTGAAAACTAAACTTATTTTGTTGAAAATTACACTATTTGATTAAAAATTCATGTTTCTTGTTAAAAATTTATCTTGTTTTTTAAAAAAATTTTTTTTTGTTTGAAAATTAATTTGTTTCGTTAAAAATTTAGCTATTTTGTTTTTGATTGTAAATATGTCTTTTCTAGTTGAAAATGAAACTTTCATTTTTTGTGAAAAGTTTTCTTTTTCAGTTAAAAATCCATGTATTTCGTTAAAATTAAAAATTTTTTTTTAGACATTTAAGATTTTTGCTTAAAAATTAAAGTTTTTGGTTAGAAATTGATGTATTTTATTAAAAAT
Source organism: Amphibolips quercusostensackenii (assembly GCA_032357855.1). Classification (NCBI taxonomy): domain Eukaryota; kingdom Metazoa; phylum Arthropoda; class Insecta; order Hymenoptera; family Cynipidae; genus Amphibolips; species Amphibolips quercusostensackenii. Next base: position 1,564,464 of record JAUELO010000031.1, on the reverse strand, counting down.
TCGTCTTGTTTATTAGGAAATTAATCTTCTTGCTTGAAAGGTGGGGGGTCTCTAAGGCCAGTTTTTGACCTAAATTAGATTTGGGCTAAAAAATTCAAAAAAATTCCACCAGGGTCTAATAAAAATAAAAATCCAATTCCACACTGAACGGACTAGCCCCACCCCACATTTACCTCCACCACCCCTAAAAAAAGCAAACTTCACCGCTTGTATACAGCGTTTTTTTAAAGATTCGACACTGTCAAACTTGTATTGGCTTAATAAAGTACACTATGAGCCATCTATGAACTACCGTAACTCTCATTCACTATTTTTAGTCTTTTTACCTCGTCCCTTGAGGAGGATAGAGGGGGTGGTTTAATTAATTTTTTATGTGCAGGGTATGCAAATACAAAATATGTATGCTTGATCACCAGACTTATCTAGGATATCCTCGGGTTTTTGGGATCGCTGATTTCTAATCCGAGGTCCGTTGACCTCCATCACATTAGGTTCAAGGTCATTTGAAGGTTAAACTGTAAAAAAGCTGGTAAAAAATTCAGACAAATAAATCCACAGATTTTTAAGGTCGCTGAATCCGAATCCGAGGTCCGTTCACTCTTATCACATTAGAGTCAAGGTCATTTAAAGGTCAAATCATAAAAAAGCCGGTAGAGAAATCCTGAGAAAAAGATGTATATGTTTTTGTGGTCGCTTAATTCAAATTAGGTTAAATAAACCCCAAATTCGGATCTGACGTTTCAAAAAACTTATATATGTATTTTTCAGAATTTTTTATCGTCTTTTTTCTTATTTGACCTTCAAATGACCTTGACTTTGACGTGATAGGAGTCAGCGGACTTTGGATTAAGATTCAGCGACCCCAAAAACCTAGTCAAGTCTGGTGATCAAGCTTACATATTTTGTAATTATATACCCTGCACATAAATAATTAATTAAACCACCTTCTCCGCCCTCTTCAAAGAAGGGTAAAAAGGGTAAAAATGGTGAATAAGAGTTCAGGTAGTTTACAGAGAGTTTGTAGTGTACTTTCTTAGGCAAATACAAGTTTGGCAGTGTCGACCCAAATCGAATTTGTGTCAAAAATCGGCCTTGGAGACCCCCCACCTTTCATCTTTTTGTTTAAGAATTTAATTATATTGGTAAAAAATTAAACTATTTTGTTGAAATTTTGTATTTACATGAATTTATTAACTGAAAATTCAACTAACTAATTTTTCATTGTAAATTTATTTTCTTCAGTTGAAAATTCAACTATTTCATTTTATGAAAAAATTTGTCTTTCCGAGTTTGACATTTACGTATTTTTTCAAATTTCATTCTTTTTGTAGAAAATTATGATTCGTCTGCTCATACGTTCCGTTGAAAGCTGAAATATTTCATTGAAAATTCAAATGATTATTAAAAATGTATGCATTTTGTTGAAAATGAGTTTTTTTAGAATCATATTTATTGAAAAATTAACTATTTTGTTGAAAATTCGTATGTTTGCTTGAGAAATCAAGTATTTTGTTGAAAATTTGTCTTTTTTGGTTGAATACAACTTTTTAAAATTTATTATTGGGATCGGTGTAAGATAAAATATCACCTATTAATTTTTTGAATGAGGATTCACCCCTTTTGGAAACCACCTAGTTGAATTTGAAAACCACCTAGTTGAAAATTTATCTCTTTGGGGGAATATTTATCTTTATTAGTTAAAAATTCAACCAATTGATTAAAAATCTATATATTTTCTTTAAAAGTTTATATATTTTGTTGAATATTCACCAATTTCATTAATTAAGTAATGCTTTTCGTGTGAAAATTTGCGCAAGTCTAGTTTATTCGATGTATTTCACCATTATTAGATGTAATCTAGAGTAATCCTATACAATTTGGAGTAATTTTAGGTAATCCAGAGTAGGGTAAGGAGGGGCAGCGCCGACCGGAGGGGGAAATGTGACTTCGCATATAACATCGCTATTTTTCAACAATTTTAATTCTATATTACATTAAATAAATCTATTTTAATATAAGGGTAGTGATACTTACTAAAATCTTGAAATTTTACGTCGTAAGAGAAAAATTATGTAGAAAACTGTTTTGACAACTGAAGAAGGGGAGATTTTCTGGCAGACATATCAAGTTTTCAACATTAATAGCAATACTCAAAGTGGGTCCCTATCATGTCACATGCGGCAAGTCTCTCTGCGGCAAGTCACACCTGCAGCATGTCACACCTGCGGCACCTCTCACCTGCTGCATCTCTCGCCAGTAAAAAGGAATTCGACCAGTAATATTTCTGTAGCTAGTCAGAGGGGTGCCTTCCCGCCCCCCACGATCGTTGGAAAAGGGTAGAGAGGTTGACCAGGGGAGAATAATAAAATCAATATCAATAAAATATCAATAAAATCAATATAATAAAATCAATAAAATCAATAAAATAAATTTAATTTTATTGAATTTGTCATTAAAAAAAAAGCTAATCTTCAAATTTACCCTCAAAAAAATTATTTTTTTTACCTGATTTTTAAAAAAATTGTTAATTTTAATGAATAAAATAAGTTTACAAAAATATAAATTAAAGTTTAAATCGACCATGCACATTGACCTGAAAAAGGGTAGATAGATAGAGATGCCGCAGTTGTGACATGCCGCAGGTTTGATTTGCCGCAGAGAGACTTGCCTCATGTGAGATGATAGGGGTCCGATTGATATTGGTAAACTTCTTATCTTATTATACAAAAAGGTCAGAATGATGATTCTGAACGTTATTCATCAGCTTTCATCCCGAAACTTACAATATTATGAACTGACAGCCTAAATAAATAAATTTGCTGAAGTTAATTTTTCCTTATTGTAAGTCTGTAAAACAATCATATTATCTCAATGACACAAAACTCGTGACGAATAACTTTTAAATTTAAATCGCTTAGAATTGTAGAATATAAAATCAAAAAGCGTGCTTTTGCTGTATACTTTCAAAGATTTGGAAGCTATAAAAATGGAAAATTTTTTATTTTTTAGCTTACCGATTTAAATAGTTTCAGTATGAACCATTTAAAGCTGAAAATGAAACTATTCCCTTGAAAATTAATTTTGCCTTTTTGTCGAAGACTAATTTTTTGAATAAAATAAAAACATGATTGAAAATTCTTGTATTGTGCTGAAAATTCGTCATTTTTTCAACTAATAGTTTAATGGTTCTATTTATTGTTCAAAATTTATATTCCCTAGTTAAAATTTCAACTAACCGGTAGAAAATGCATACATTTGGTAAAAAAATCTTATTTTTTGGTAGAAATTTATTCATTTTGGTTGAAAACTCAAGTGATAACAATTGAACTAAAGAAAATTTAACAGTTAAATTACCAACAGACAAATTTTATGCGAAATTCAAGAGTTGAATTTTAAACTCTATTAAGCATTCAAAATAAAAAATAAATCAATTTTATAACTTCGAAGTGGACCATTTTTAAATTTAAAACGTTCAAAATTGAATTTTGTTAAATATAAATTGCTGAAAATTGTAAAATATCACATTTACAGCCTCTGAAAAAAGAAGCTTTCTAATTTACCAGACCCCTACTCTAAATTAATTTGTGAAACAAATATTTTTCGTAAAAAGAAAACCACGCAAGAACTAGGCATTACCAAATTTTATATTACTAATATATGTATCACTCATTATATTTTCGTTTTATTTAAGACGTCTACACAGAAACCAATCTTCGTTTTTGATTCTGAAAATTGACGTATGCCCCTAGTAATAATACTTTCAATACTTATCATAAAAGTGTGGAAAAAGTAAACCTGTACATTTTTGCAATGAATAAGCGTTTTTATTGGATTCCTGAATGCTAAATTTAAATCTATTTTCCAGATAAACCTATCTCTTTTTTAGTTTAAAAGTAAATTCCATTTTTCAGTGTACAAAACAGACGTTTCGCCACTCTTAATTCAATACTATGTCTCAAAAAGCTGACGTAATAGAGCATTTTGGGCAACGGATTTGGCTCTTCAGAAAAACGGAAACCTGTGGTATGGCCTATTGTAGAATATGAGTGTAATTTTGGTATTATTGATAGCACAATAATTAAAAGCACACATATATTTTAGGTAAGGGACATATTTGAAACATAAAGTAAGTAATCTCTTTAATAACTTAAAACCATATATTTATTTAATTCAATAATATGTACTGACTTTTATATTCAACTCAAATGTCTCGACATGAGGACGATCACGATTAAGGCGTTGATGAACCGAGCGATGATACGGCATGATTCTAGCTTCTTCTGCAGGGGACACTCGAATATTTTTCCGAACATTTTTGGAGACCCTAATTTTTTAATTATTATATTCTAATAAAAAAAATTAATTTTTTGATTACATACATTCAAATGCTGGAAAAAATTTATCACCTACATTTAATTTAATAAAGCAACAGTAACCAAAGACTTCATGTTGAAGAGTAAATACCGGATTATAAATCACGTTTACTGACGGGCTTTTAAAATATTGTTGGTAATAAGCAATATATAGTATAAAGAGAAGTAGCGCGTCTAAGGCGGTTGAGTATTTCAGTTAATATTATTGATGATAGTGAATAATGAGGATAGTCAGTATAAGTATCCTGGGCAGTTTTTTTAGAGTTTCAAGCCAGAAATGGTCAAGGGCTTCAGTATCTCGTCTCAGATGGTAGTAAATTTCATCCAATTCTATGGTTGATGGTGAATGATTAGGATATTCAATATTAAGATTGAATACTGATGACGTTAAAGGAGGCGATGAATTATGCGGTGAAGTCGATTCTGTGAGAAAAAATATACTTTAGTCAATTTGAGTACCTGAAATATAATATAAATGATAATGACTTAAAATAAGACAGTTGGCTTTCCTAAAGCACTTGACTATACAATAGGGTGGCAAAAAATATGTATTTTGGAATTTCCGACCCACGCAGTCGTCAAATCGTTCTCTCGTGAAAACAAATAAATGCATATTTCTCCTTTTGTAACAAAATTATTTTTAGTAAGTCGCGTAGTATTTTAAAGTTTTCTATTGAGGTAAGAACTAAGATGGAAAAGTTTCAAAAGAACCTGAAGCGAGCCCTAAAGTTTAAGGTGCTTCCTCGTGCTTGATTTTCAGCCCATGTATTACAAATGTTAATTTTTCTTCTGCAAGGATAAATCGTTTAGAGTAATATTTTAACCACATTATCTAAATCTCAGAATACAAGATCTATAACCGTCCTTCTTCGAGAAAGGTCCTGTTATTTTTTTCAATCAATCGAAAATATGCTATATTTATGCGCTTGAGAATGAGCGACCCGCCACACAGTGGTCCAGAAATGTATTTTCGCGGTAAAATTCGTCCAGAGATGGTACTTTTTACCCGATTTCAATTTTTTTTTTAATACTCATCATTTAATTCCCGACAAACGTAAGGAAAGAGATTTTTCATTTTTTTTAAACAAATTGCTGTGTTAATAAATATAGCGGAAAAAATAGGAAATTTCAAATTATTATTTTTTATTGAAGTGCAAACAACGAAACTATACTCTAAATCGTTGAAAATGCATGCATAAATATTAACCGAATGTAAATAATTTGTTTAATAAACAAAATATTTGTTGTAAGCAAATTTTGTAAACAAATATGCGGTTTGTCCTTTTTTATCAGCGCAAAAGTTTTTTTTATTGAAAAGAAAAGAAATTAAAACATTAAACTATATAATAAAAAAAAGCAGTGAAAATGAATGCTTATAATTGTTATAAACAAAATACGTAAACATATCGTCAAAATGTACATTTTCCGAACAAACAAATTTTTTTCCAATCAAGCGATACTATTATGAAAAATAAATATTACAATTATATAAATTACACCTTTTAATTATTAACTGTAATTGTTATTAACAAATGATGTAAACAAATTGTCCAAAATTGAAGTTTTCTTTAAAATTTTTTTTTCATAATCATACAATGCTGTTAAAGTCAAAGGAATACAAAATTGGTATAAATGTTACCTTCTAATTGTTAACTCTAATTGCTATTAACAAATTATAAAAACAAATTCTCCAAATATACATTTTTTTATTCAAAAATTTTTTTTCCTAATCATACAGTACTGGTAAAGTTTCAGGGATAGTAAATTGTTATAAATGTTATCTTTTAATTGTTCACTGTAATTTTTATGCTTAAAATACATAAATAAAAGCACTATAATAGCAATTTCTGTGACAAAAGACTGATTTTTTGACAAGCACTCACTGTGAATTGCTGAAGGATGTCGACAATTATTAGCAATCAATACAAATGTTGTGTACATATTTATTTAAATTGTTATAAGTAATAACAAAAATGCTTTATTTTCTGAACCGATTAACAGAAAAGAAGAGCAGACGAAGTTATAGATCAATCGGGATTTTTGAACATAGTTAAATACAATATTTGAGATGTTTCAAAAAGCTGCAATTAAATTGCAGTTGAAAACATTTAAAAGAGATCGAATTCAAATGTCACACGCTCAGATCATGATCAGCAGGGTCAGTCGCAGTCACAATGTTCTGGTAATC
>JAUELO010000031.1:1399458-1412929 GCA_032357855.1 Amphibolips quercusostensackenii | reverse complement strand
AAGTATAGCGCGGCATCGCATGGCACAGCATATCCATAGACATATACACAGTGTCTATGGGCATATCGACGAGATCCGAACTAACACGACTTTAGCCGAACGCTCCCGACTCGAGCTCTGCGCGCTCAACCCAAACCCGAGAAAGCATAGTTGCATTTAAACTGCCAACCCAACTTGGTCATCCGAGTCCTGGGACGGCTCGCGCTTCTCGCGATGGAGATACGAATCTAGAGTAGAAGAAAACAGATACCCTTGAAAATTCGAAAAAAGAATAAAATGATTAAAACATGGAGAAATCCACAAATATAACCTTGTAAAGTAATAAATATCCTTCAGATTAAAGAAATAAATTTAAAAAATCTAAAGTCTGGAAAATGAAAAATGCATTCAGAGACAGAAATTTAAAAAAATGTATAAGGTGGCAAAAAGTGCGTGTATGCAACGATAGTGTCAGTTTTTTAAAATTATTCGAAATTTAATCATTTAAAATGGACTTAGTTTCTCGCGAGGTTTCTCGCCTACCACTTCCGGGATTGTGTTACTCATCCTTTCTTTCACTCTTGGAGAAATTGTACTTCTTTTTATCAAAAAGGAAAAGAGTGTTTTTTTCGTGAATTTAGAATGGAGGTTCTCGGACTTAGAGGACGATTTTTTTTTAAAGAAGAGGAAGATTTTTGAAGAAAGAAGAAAGGACAGCGGCAAACTTTTGCAATCCGGGTTGCCGCGTGGGAGACCTGTCGCTTCAGATGAACTCTGAAGATCCTGAGAAGCTAAGCAGGTGAGTCGCGAATGTGTAAAACGATGCCTGGATGTAACTCCAGCGATGACTGAAATTTGGATGACGATAGTGGCATCAAGGGACGTCACATTAAATTTTCAATATCGGTATTGGACAGGATTCGAAATTAAAGCACTTCATGGTCCGCCGCGGACGGACTTTTTCCACTGAAAGCCCAATATTGCGTTGAAATGAACGAGACTCAATTTGCGAGTCATTAAATATTCGGCGGTTCCGGTACTCTGTTGAAATTGATGCGTTCGTTTTCCAAGTTCAGTAAATTACTAATCGCTGTACCCGAAATTGAAAAAGATTGTTTTTTAATTTTTTAATATGTTCATTTTTATAGATTTTATTCATTTTTATTATACATTTTATTTTTATTATAAAATTGTGTCGATTTAAAGTATTATTTTATTTTATGATGTTCCACAATTCAAGTTTGTTTTTTCGTTTCATTTAAAATTGTGGATGACCTGATGTTTCTAGGAAATTACAGTAATTTTATTTTTTGACAAGGGATTTTTTAATTTTTTCAAAGAAAAAAGTAAACTTTTGATAAAAAATGTTTAAAGTTGATCACCTGCAAATACGAATTAACTAATTAATGATTTTCTTGATTGAACTGTAGGCCAAGTATTAAAAATTGAACAATAATTGATTTTACAAGACAATTCTTAAGCTGTCTAAAATGAAAAAAAAATAATTACAAATTTTAACATTTAAAGTTGAAATATTCCAATTCGAAAACTTCATTATTCAAACAAATTGAAAGATTCATAAATAAACGCTTTTATTTAATTTTAAATCCTATTCAAATATTCTTGCAGTCTAAAATATTCTGTTTTTAACCCATTCAACTCGAAATTTTCTAATAAAAAAACAAGAAAAATTGTTTACTATTAGGCAACATTTGACTGCTCTTGAAATATAATTGAAATAAAAATCCTTGAATTCTCTAAATTCCAGAATACTAAATTTAAACTTTAAACGCTTCAATTTGAATTTTTCAATTAAATTTTTTTTATTTGTTAGTGTAAATGTTGGATTTTGATTTGTAAAGAGCAATATTGAGAAATTAATTATTTGAAACGACTCAAAAGTTGAAATAGTGTAACTTCTAATTTAAAAAGTATTTAGTCAGAAAAAAATTGTAGTCTTTAAATTTTGTGTGTTTTTAACTTGAAATTGCTCAAAATGATATAATTTTAAAAATTTGCGAATTTGTTATTACGTTTTTAATATCAGGACATTTGAAATGATAGGGTAGATTTATATTTCAACCTCACATTTTTGAAATATTTAATAAATATGTATGAGTTTAAAATTTTTCAGCTTGACAGGATTTAATTTTAAATTGTATAATTGAAACAATTTTAAATTAGAATAGCCACCCTAAAACTTTTGATTTTAATTTTCTAGTAAGTTTACAACGCTAAAGTCTAATTTTTGCGGATTTCAAATCTTTAGAATTCTCGAGAATGAAAAACATGATATTGTATTTTTTTTAAAGCTTTTTACTTGCGATTTATTGACGGTTTGTCTTTTCAGAGACTGCCATGAATTTTTATTCATTATTGCAGCTAACTAGAAAAGTTAGAAAAAATGTATATCTTTAAATCTCATGTTGCATGAAATAAAAATCAAAGGTTTTTCTAAAGTGGTAACATTTTAAAAGTCAGAAAACGGTTTAAAAAGGTATAATTTTCTTAGTTAAAGCTTTAAAATTGTATTTTTTTTTATAAAATATAAAAATTTAGAATTTTGAGCATTACAATTTTTAATATTTGAAGTTAAGCAAAAAATGTGCGAAACTGTAAAACGAGCTCAAGCTTAAATTGTTCCACTTTTGAAATTACTTTCTGCAAAATGAAATTAAAATGAAGTTTAATTATGAAGTGTTTCCCCCTCGTATCTCTCTAATTCTTGACCTCGTTCTTTACAGAAAAATTGGATCACTGAATTAATTAATTTTCAGTCAAATTTTCGGAACTCAGGTTTTAAAAAATATTTTTTTTTTTAATTTTTTTATTTCTAAAAATTTCCAGAATTAGATAGTTTTAATTCACAGTCAAGGAAAAGATAAAAAAAACTTCAACCTTTCGACTTTTATCTTTCTTGAGTCCAATGTCAAAACGAAGCTTTCATAATTTAATGACTATATGGTTTTAAAAGTTTAGTCATGATTCAAAACTAAATTACTTTAAAAAATTCTCAAATTTCAAGTGAAAAGTGTTCAAGTTTCGTTTTCTTTTCAAGGCTTAATTCATTATTCAGATTCAAAAAATAGTACATTTTCAGACTGAGCTGCATTACAATTTTTTATAAAAAAATTCTCGAATGTCAAGTGACAAATGTTGAAGTTTCGTTTATTTATTAAGTTTTCAGCATTTCTCTTTAAAAAAAATTAATTTTATTTCTCAAAACTCATTACTCAGATTACAAATGGTGCATTTTCCGAATTGATTATGTATTCCACGAATTCAGGGAATTTGAATCAAGCTCTCGTAATTCTAGAAATTAACCTGCTTGGTTTTTCATTGCTGGTTTCCCTTTTTTTCACGGCAACTTCTTCTTCCTCGTTTTTATATTTTTTCTTTGAACCCGCATTTTATTGCGCTCGGAAGTCACTAGTGATTCCAAGTTAATGGGCCACTCCAACGAATGACTTTCTGGAAACGAGTATTTCGCGTGTGAAAATCCATTGGCCGAAAACCTTTGAATAAGAAATTGCCCCGAGTTCGACTCTTGAAGAAAAGTAAGATTTTTTATCAGAAGATTTATTTCAACAACTTTTCGACCTTCGAAAATAAATTTTTTATAATTTATTAATAATTTTCAATTAAAAAAATGTCTTCAATAACCATTGGAAAATAAGGTAAAAGATTTCCGTGTCTAAAGAGTGAACAATGCTCATAGTTTTAAAAGTTTACATTCTTGATATCGCACCCATAAAGTTTTTTATCGCTTTTCAAACAGTTAAAATGTCTATAAAAAAGTGAGCTGATTCATTTTCTGGAAAGAACTCCTCGTTACTCGCTTCAGTGACAGACTGGAATATTATCTTGAATTTTTTCAAGTTTTTTCCTCTTCTTTTATTTGAATCGTGGGAAATCCATCAAGTAATTTTCTTCCAATAAATTGTGATTGTGCTTTCAGATATTTTTCCTAGATATATTTTGACGTAACAAGGATAATTATCAAGGAAAACTATCTGTTACTCATTTTAGATAAAACCCAGAAATATGCCATTAAAAAATGTTTTAACTTCTACATTTAAACTTTAATTTTGTAGATCTATTGTTGCTAGGGGAGTGAAAAATATATATTGCTATATTCTATTTATTTAAACTCAATGAACTTATTCAAAGATCACTTTATTAAAGGGACGTTGTGTGAAGAATAACTTTATACTCACATATTACCTTCATTCACTTTCATCTCCGAAAATTATGATGTGCGTGTGGACTCTTATTAGTGTTCGTGGTTCGCGTAATAATGGGTCGGAGTGTGCCACGCCTTTTATGTGAACTCTGAAATATTTGTTCGTGTCCCAGGGGTTGATTAAATGTCATTTTCTCCCACCCTCGATTACACAGTCAGATACCCTTCTTATTATTTTTATTTGACACACATTCGTAATTGATTGTCAAAACATTAGTCTAATTAAAAATGTGACTCAGTATTTCTACATTCCAGGTAGATTATGCTGCTTCTTTTAGATCAATACACGTGAAAGTAAAAAAATAGTAATATTTAATTACACTTAATTAAAAATTCAAATTATGTTAAATATGTAATATAAAGCTTTAGATTAACATATGTTCAAACTTGAACGCTTTAAAGTTGACATATTTAAAAAAAAACCTTAAGTATAGAAACCTTAGTTTCACATTTTTTAGTAATTTGAACGCATTTAATTTAAAATTATTGGAGCATTTCTGTTTTAAACCGCACAATTAAAAAAATTCAATTTTGGAAATCCTTAAGCTTCAAAGTTTTTTATTTAAAACGTGACAGTTTTGAAATACTCATATCACCCGCTGAAAATTGGAATAAATAAAATTTTAAAATTTTGTTTAACAATATTATTCCATACCATTTTTTAATGCTCCTATTACTTAATTACTATTCAAATTGAGATTGTCTAATTCCTAACTTTTAAATTTGGAATTTTTCCACTTTGAAATTCTAAAATTTTGAATTGATTGTTTAAAAATATGAAAGGCGTAAAAATAAATTTACGAAATATATCCTCTTGGATGCATGGAATTGTTTAAGGATTCTTCTTTAATCACCGAAGTTAAGCGGTGCTTGGCTCAGTTTGAATTGAATGGGGGTCGGCGTACTATATGACTTGTAACTATCAGCATTATTAAGGCTGCCTTTACTCTTAAACTAATAACGATAATTATTATTAGTAAGAAAAAGCAAAATTCAGACACAAATTTCTGGCATATGATTTTAATATTATGCAAATTTCCATCAGGTTAAATTTCAATACTTTGCAGACTAAAGCTTTAAAATTAAAGTCGTACTGTTGATTAAATTAATGATAACCCACATTTTACCTTAGTTTCAATTGTAAATCTGAAATAAGGAAAAAATTAAATATTTTTTAGAAACGCGAATAAGTTGAAATACATTTTTTTACGTTTTTAAATTTTTCAGGAGTTATTGTTTTTCTAAAAATTTCAAATATGTTGAGTGTGTTAAAATATTTCAAATCGTGATTCTCATTCTGCTTGCTTTCTAAATCTGTATAAGAAAACAGTTTAACTTATTAAATCAGTACTAGGGATTTTAACTTATAATCAGTTTTTTTATTTTATTGACTGAAATAGTAAAACAGATTGTAACAGTCTCACTTCAACAAAAAAAACTGTTTTTTTTACTGTATTGATGACAGTATTCACAGGCCAAAATTATGTAAAAGTATGGGGAATAAGGGGAATTTTTATAGAAATAGTGAAATAAATTTTTTTAATGGAAATAATGTGGGTACTATATAAAATTAAGTTCGAAACGCTGTAAATTTTTAAAATTTGTCGTTAAAATATTGCATTTTCAAGAAAATCTATGAATTTTTAACCAGATAGTTGAATCTTTAGCAAAAAAAGACGACTTTTTACAAAATTTTTTAATTTTCAACTAAAGAGATAAATTTTCAACTTAAGTGGTAAATATTAACCAAAAAAATTTATTTTTTAAAAGTTATCCAACTTTCAACCAAATGATTGAATTTTTAATCAAAAAGATTAACTTTCCAGCATATAATCACATTTTTTAAAATAATATAATGCATGGATTTTTAATCAGAGATGAATTTTTCAACAAAAAAGATTCTTCAGTCAAGTAAGGCAAAAATTTCAACAAAATTATTGAATTTTATGTTAAAAAGGCGAATCTTTAACCCAAAAATACCAATTTTCAACAAAAAGGTTAATTTTCAATTAAATAGTTGAATTTTAAGCCAAGGAGAATGAACGAAGTTTTATTTTCAAACGAATAGTTAAATTCAGAAAAAAAAAATAATGACTTTCAATATGGTTGAATTTTCAAGCCAAAATGACAAATTTTCTCTGAAAATTTTTAATTTTTAACCCGAAAGTATAAATTGAAAGTAATAAAATCGCTTTTTCAACCAATTAGTTGAATGTTCAAAAAGAGGAATTTTCTACCGGAAAGTACGATTTTTTAACAAAATTATTGAGTTTTAATCAAAATAATTAAATTTTCAATTAAATAATCAAACTGAGAATTTCGTTACGACGAGACACTTCGTTATCATTGAGTAACGTCTAGCTTATATTTTCCACCAACAAAATTTTTTTCTTTTTTTTTTTATCTTAATAGTCTTTTATTCATCTTTGATTTATTTGAACCCATGTATTTAATTTTCTGTCGGTAAATTAATGCAATGCTTTTCACAGTACGGCGACGTTTGCAACCTTTACTGAGAAAAAAAACAATATGCATTAAGCGTGTGTCAGCGGAAAAACGTTATAAAAGAAATATGACGTTTGATGCACGAATCGCGATACCTTGGGCACTAAAGTTTCAAAGCATAAAAATTGACTGAATAGAGTTGTGGAAGGATCGCGGGAGTAATTACAGAAGGGACGTGAAAAATCGAGTTTTCCGCCTTCTGTGTGAAAAAAATCGACGCTAATGTCTTTTTAATGTCACAGAATCAACACTACAGTATCGTGTAAAATTTTACAGTATAGTTACACTATCTTTATTCGTTTCAATTCTCAACTATATCTCGCCTAAAGTCGTATCGATGCTAAAAGCCGACTCTCGCATTTCTCGCCAATTCAGCGAGTTACAAAGCTGACGTCACCGGGCTACACATAATTCGATTCAATTCGCTTAATTTTGCGAAAATTGCCAATCTTCCCAGGCAGCGTCTTCGTCAATCCCCCTTTGCGTTTCTAGTCCACTTTTCCATTCCCCTTTTGGTATCTTCTAGTAACATATTTTTGCAGATTAAAGGTGCCCAAAAATAAGGAGAAAACAACTTTAAAAAAAGAAACTGGAGATAACGCTTTCTTTATATGAAAATTTATGAAGGATCTCCTAAGTCCTCCTAAGTTAATACTCCTAAGTTTTTTTCTTTTAAATAGACGTCAAAATTTAAGTATTTGTAACTTCGTCGAAATTTTTTTTTTTTTCAATCCGGAAGAATACATGTCGCCTAATTTCGTCTAAAACAATTTTTACTTGATTTTTTTGTAAATCGCTTTTGCATCCGAAAATATTTTTAATTTGAATACTAATGTTCTAAAATGATTTAAACTGGAACAGTTTATTCATAACGAAGTGTCTCGTCGTCCCGAAATTCAGGATGACTAGGCCAATATTTCTCCTACGCTTGGCTAGTCGTCCCGAAAATTCGGGACGACTAGCCCATACCCTTTTCCATGTCCCCTAATTTTTCGGGACGACTAGACACAGCCTATTTATAATTATTTTTAAAGTTTTTAGCTTGAAATTTTTTAATCTTTTAATATTTTAATTAATTTTATTTCTATAATTTTTAATAAATATGTATATATGGAAATTTATTCAGTATTGGTTTATTGGTTTATTCAAATTTGTTTTAATTAAAATTTTAAATTATTCGATATTATCCGCTGTACAATTAAAATGCTTTAATTAAAAAAATAAAATTTGTAAGGATTCCTTAATTTTTAATTGTGGTGTTTCAAAATTTGTGATTTTTAATGCAGTCGAACGTGCATTTTTACCTTAAGAGAAAGGTTTGATTTTCAATTGAAAAATTTTAAATTTTCTGTTTTAAATGAATTAATTCCAATCGTTTAAAATTCAAAATTTCAAGTTGAGAATATTCATTCTTCTCTGCCAGTTTAAGCTGTTTTAATGTCATACACTCAAAAATTGATGTTATATATTATATTATAAAAATGTGCTGGATTTTGTACTATAATTATTTAATGTAGAATTTTTCAAACCACTAATTATAAAAAATTATTTGAATAAAAACAATAACTTTTTTCCTTTGAAAGGATTTTACATCTTAAACTTTGAATTCTGTTGTCGATATAAAAACTCAAAAATATTTAAATCAGTGGTGTGCTCTCATTTCGTCAAATTATAAGAAATTCTTTTTTAATGTTTTTTTTTACACATTTTATCTTAAAAATTTTCCAATTGAAAATTAAACAACACATAACGTCTTCAATTTCTAAATCTTCAACATTAAACTGTTTTAGTTTAAAAGATTTGTTTCCATAAGGAATTTCAATTTAAAGTTATTCAAAGTTAAATGTTTCAAAAGTTCAACCCATTATTTCTATACATAAACTATTTAAAACTTTTTAAACTTTCAATTGTTACCTGAATTATAATTTTTGGATATCAAATCCCGACAAATTATAAAAGTTTGAAAAACTAGTAAACTATCACAAAAAGTAAGTTACGTAAAATAATATTTTTCACTTAGTACTCGCTTTAAAATCGAAAATCGTTATAAATCGCCTTGTCAAATCCACCAATTGCTCTCTGGTATAACTAATCGGATTTAGATTCCAATTTTATCGACTACCGTAGAGTTCACGAAGACTGATAGAATCCGATAAAAAAAGGAGCAAGAAGTTTGATTCGAAACTGAAGGTTTTAAACTCATAAATCAAATACATTTAGTTCTTTCATTTTTCTGCTTCAATGAATACCTAATATATTTTATAACATAATAATCTATTGCTTGAATTATTAGATATTTGTATCAAAAAATAATAATCTCTAATTCAGGTAGATCCTAAAATACATTTATATAAGGAAATATTAAAATTTCCTGCAATCATCATTTCAAGAATACTTTTATCGAAACGTGCAAACAGTCGTAAAAGATGCAATGAATTCGAGGGAATGAAACTGAGGCTAAGTTAATAGGGCCGAAATATTGACCTTTCCTCGGATAAAGTGAACAATCAATATCCCACAAAGTATTAAGTTTTTATAGCAAGAAGGGGAGGGTCTCTTTCTTCGAAAACTGCCTCCGATGTCATAAAAAGGACATTAAAGCGGATTAAATAGACCCAGACCGATAAATAATTATCCTGAAATTCTGAGCTTCCGATAATTAACGAAATTAAAATCTCGCGTTTAAATCTCGACCACAAGATAAACTCGGGGAAAATATCTCTTTGTTTCGTAAAAATTATATTGCCACGAAAGAGGACATTAGAGGTAATCGAATAAAGTGCCGAGTAAAGAAATTTTTTTTGTTTTATTTCCCGTAATTGTAAATTAATCGCTAGGAAATTTGAGGGATGTTCGATTTTTGCAGAATTGGGTAGAAATTTAAATAATGAATTTACAAAAATAGACAAATTGAAAAGTTGTACAGATTTATAAATATAATTTTATAGTTTTAAACTTTCAAGATTATCAGTTTGTGAAATCAGAAGAAGTCAGAAGCTCTAAAAACGATAAGTGGGCTATAAAAATTCGGGCTTTTAAAATATGAAGAAGTTTAAATTAGGATTTCCTGACTTCCAAAAGTTTTAAACTTCTAAATTTTAATGCTTTCAAATTTATGCCATGTGAATTTGAAAGCTTTCAAGTTTCTAACGACTTGTATTTCACTTTGAAATTCGTTGCTTTGAAATTGAAAACGAGGTAATTTAAACACTTTGGGAATAAGAGTAAAGTATACAAACTGTTGAATAATAACTTTTAAAAATCTCAGTATGTATTGACTCCAATTATAGTAATATAAATGTTTGAATTGATTCTGAAAAACTGGAAAATAATATTATTTAGAATTTAAAATTGTTCAGATTTTTTAATTTTTTCATTTGAAATTCTATCTTTAATATTTTAAAAAAGAAGAGACGGAGTTTGTGTAAAGTCACTGGAGAAACATGATAATAAAGATGAACTTTTGCATGTTAAAATTAGCCAATATTCTAAATTTTTAAATTGAAAATCGGACAATTTAAAAAGTTTAACTTCGAATATTATATTTTTTCTTCTGGAAATATAAAGTCGCTGATAAAAATACATTTTTTGAATCTTGAATTATTAATTTGTTCAATAATCTGCATTGCATGACTTGTTGACGACCTAGATTTTTATTAATCTGTGTGGATTGTCAATGAAATGGCCCATAAACAGACGACAATCGTGCGATCTCCCAGCAATTTGTAAGCATCATAGAAAATAATTGCTTGTTATTAATTATCGCGACATCTATGTTTCTATATATTTGTAAATGTATTAATACAAGTTATATAGCACGAAAACATTCCAATCTCGAAATAAAAAAATATTGCGAAACAATTTTTTGCGAAAATTTCAGATTTATTCTTCAGTAAAATTAAAGCAATTTCCTAAAGAATGGAAAAAGATCATGCGAAATATCTATTATGGTGATTCGTTTTGTGAAATAAACAAAAAATTCTTATCTGAACAGGCACTCTATCGCAAGTTGTACATTTTTAGTTAAAAATTTATAAAGCTGATATAATTTAGAGGTCTCCTATTTGAGTTTTTTCTTCCCTTATTGATTCTTTGTTGTTTTTATTTTCTCAATTTCTTGATAATTCATGTATTAAACTGTTGTAAATATAGAATTGTCCCTTTTTACATTACCATCAGTGTGCTAATTACTAAATAGAATCAGTAAATAAAAGAAAGTTACCTGCTTTCAAAAAAAGTAACATAAAATTATTACTTTTCTTAAAAATAAGTTTAAAAGTTTTAATTTAATTATGTACAATGCTGAATTTTCAAGGCATTGAGATATTAAAAAAATTAAATCAAATTAACGAAAAAGACAAAAGTCAAATAGAGGACCTCTAAATGATATCTAATTTTGAGTTTTTATTTCTTGGCAAGATTTTGTTGTCTAAAAAGGTACAATTTAGGCTAGCGTGCGTATTCAGATTCGAAAATAATTTTTTTTTGTTATCACCCTTCTGTCTATCAATTCCAGCAGATTACTTCACTCATTGACAAAACATAATTGAAATAAAGAATCATATTTTATATGAGGTAACAATTTATGACATGGATATTCCGTTTTATGAAATTTATGAAAATTGAACCGGTATGTCATAAAATAAGATATAGAATATTTTTCAGGGTAGGGGGGTGTCTGAAAGTCGCTCAAATTTAAACGGCTAGGGCCCTCCCTCCTTCTAGAGAAATATTTTATATATCTCTACGAATTGCTAGAAAATTTTTATATACCTGGAAAAACTTGGATGTCTTTGGGACTTTTTTTTTCAAGTCAGGGAATTTTTTCGAGAGCTTGCTTACTCTTTTTTTTAATTGCAATAAAAAATTTAATATCAATGATTCTTCATTTATAGAAGCAGCTTCATATTACTGTATTTGACTATTTTGTTGGAAATTCGTTTTTTTTGTTTGAAATTATATTTTTGTAACTAAAAATTTAACTATTCTATTTTTGTTTAAAAGTAGGTCGTTTTTAGTTAAGTATCTGGTTGACAATGTATATGTTTTTTTGAAAAATCATATTTTTGCTTAAAAATCTAACATTTTGTTTTCAATTTTTTTCTCCCTCTTGACTGCAAAATCTTTCTTATCATTGAAAATTCAACTCATGTGAAAACTTTATTTTTTTTGTTTAATTGAATTGTTTCTTTATTAAGAATTAATTTTTTTTTGTCACAATATCAACTACTACCTTTTTTGTTCAGAATTCATTTTTTCCGAACGCAAATTTAATTAATCAGATGAAAGTCAAACTCTTTTGTTAAAAATTCATTTTTTCAATTAAAGATTTATATTTTTGATTGAAAATTTATCTCTTAGGTTGAAAAATGACTTATTTTCTTGAAAATTCGTTATTGCTCAAATTGAAAATTAATTGTTTTACCGAAAATTTAACTATTCCAGGCGAAACATTAGCTATTTTGTTAAAAAGTTGTTTTTTTGTCTTTCTCATAGTGTGTGTGTGTGTGTGTGTGTGTGTGTGTGTGTGTGTGTGTGTGTGTGTGTGTGTGTGTAATTTAGAGGGCTTATTTTCACCGTTAATATTTTGAAACTGACCGAAGGATTTCAAAAAAATATTCATTACATTTTTTTCTAGCACTTTATAATACCTTAAAAATCGGGTTTTTCCATTAAAACTTTTTTTACTAACATAATTCAAAATTAATGCAAAAGGAAAAAAGGTTTCTTGGTTTAAGACGAATAGATTGACCCATAATATTAATATATTTTATCAGAGAGTAAGGAAGTTATTGTCATATATATTATATTAAAAATCGATTTTCATAGTAAAAATGGTCTTATTCTCATTATTTAAACTTGATGTGAGAATAGAAAAGATGTGTTAATTCGAGACAAATCGATTGACCTATAATGTTGATACATTTTATTGAAGAGTAGGAAAGCTATGGTAATGTGCAATATTTGAAAATACATTTTTTTATAGTAAAACTTTTTTCTTTGATGTAATTGAAAATTGATGCAAGAATGTATTGCTGTTGAAGATTCATCATTTTTATGGAAAATTCATCACTTTATTTAAAAATTTATATTTTTTTGTGTTAAAAATTAATTTTTCCAACTAAAAATTTAACTATTCCATTTTTGGGTAAAAATTGATCTTTTTTAGTTCAAAATTCTAATCTTCGGTTAAAACTTTTTTTTTTTAAATTGATGGATCAACTATTTCGTTGAAACCTCATGGACTTTGTTGAGAAATCATTTTTTTGGTAGAAAATGAATCTTCTTGGTTGGAAATTCAATTGTTGTTTGGTCAAAAATTCTTCTATCATGTTGAAAATGCAATATTTTTATTCGAATTGTTAGGAATTTTAAGCGGTTTAAATTTAATTTAATATAGTACCGACATTAATTTTACCTAAATATGCACTGAATTTTCAGTATAAGAAGATAAAGCAAAATATTTTTCTGAATTATTATTCAAATTCGTAGACTTCATAGACAAATTCAAAAAAGTTTAATTATGTTTTTAGTAATATATAATTTGTCAAAGCTTTTTGAATTAAAAATATTATTTGAATCTCTAGAAACTTGAAAAAAACATTATTTGTAATAATTTCGTGAAACTGTATTCATTATTCCCAGTCGTTTGTTTTTGGAAATGCGAAATATTTGAATGGCTCCGTACTATGAAAAATTACACTTGGAAAAAACCTGAGATACCTGGAAAAACTTAGAATTGTC
>JAUELO010000031.1:1384078-1396760 GCA_032357855.1 Amphibolips quercusostensackenii | reverse complement strand
AAGCTATAAAACAGAATATAATAAGTGGCGGACCTGCGGACTTGACCTAAAAAATCATTAGTGAATACAATGGTGCCCGAAAAAGGAACATTTGAGACACTGAATTCTTTTTGCATTCCAATTAAAAAAAATGCAGTTGACGCGACTAAAATGATTTAATCAGAATGCAAAAAGAATAAAGTATCTTAAATGATCCTTCTTGGATTGCCTTGTATTCAAAAATTATTTTTGAGGTCGAGTCCACAGGGCTGCCACCTATAAGATTGAGTTTTGAAGAAAATAATCAAGTTTTATCACGCGTTACAAGTCATCAAAGAAGAAACTATTAATTAATTTTTAGACCTGATATTATAATGCAGGAATCACAGCCCTTCCCCTTTTAGACCTGATCCCCCCTTTTCACTTTTTCCCCTTAAATTCAAAAAATTTTTTTTAAACACCTGAAATCTAGAACTTTGATCCAATTTTTCCCTTATCACCCTTTTTCACCATGTTTTTATTCATTTTTTAAAAATCATGAACAGAAGTTGAAAAGATTACAAAAAAATAAGGTTTGCAAGAAATTCTTTTCAATGACTCCAATTTTAAATACTTCCTAAACGATTCATGTACTAACTTTGTAGATCTGCAACCAAAAAGATGAATTTCCAGCTAAATTTATGAATCTACAAGTTACATTTTAACATTTTTATCTTAAATTATAAATTCTCAATAAAAAATGTAATAGTGAGTGTGTCAACAAGAAAATATTTTGATTTTGAATGACAAATGGTTGAATTCAGCCAAAGAAAGATCAGTTTTCGGGAAAAATGTATTACCAACCCGTCAAAAATGAATTGTCAACAAAAAGTCAATTTTATACCAAATGTTTTAATTTTAAACCAATTAGTTGAATTTTTTACCAAATTGTTTAATTTTCAAGCTTAAAAGACAATTTTTCTACAAAAAACTTAAATTTTCAGCATGAAAATATGAATTTTAAAAAAAATAGTTTACTTTTCTACCAAATTATTGATTTTCTAAACCAGAAAGACGAATTTTCTACGGAACAATTTATTTTTCTAGAATAAAGTTAATCTTAAAGCAAATTGTTCAATTTTCTACCAAAATAGTTAAATTTTTAAATCGAAGAGAGGATTTGAAAATATTTCATTTTTAACTAAAATTATATTTTTTTAACAAAATTGTTGAATTTTTAATCAAATACTTGACTTTTCAACCAAATAATAAAATTTTTAACCAAAAAGTATGAATTCTCAATGAAAAATGTGATTTCAACAAAAAAGTTCGTATTGAACCAATGAAACGAATTTTCAATAATATAGGTAAATTTTTAAACAAAAAGATTAGTCTTCAACCAAATTGTTGAATTTTCAAGCCGAAACAGAACAGTTTAATTTTCGACCTGAAAATATTAATTTTCAATCAAAAATTTTAATTTTTCACCAAATAAAATTTTTTACCAAAAATATGACTTTCACCGAAAAATGTTATAGTTGATTATTCGTTCGAAAGTCATTTGATTTTGAATCACAAACAGTTTAAATTCAACCAAAAAAAGCAAATATTTGAATTTCAAACCTGAAAGTTAGATTTCCTACCAAATTGTTCAATTTTCAAGCCAAAAAGACGAATTTTCTTCTTTAAAAAGTTGAATTTCCAACCGGAATATGTGATATTTCAATAAAAAAGTTCATTATCAACCAAAAAAAGAATTTTCAGAAATATACATAGTTAAATTTTTAACCAAAGAGATGAATCTTCTACTAAAACGGAATTTTTAATCAAGTAGTAAAAAAGACGTCAAAAGACGACTTTTATACAAAAAAGTTGAATTGTCATCCCGAAAATGTGATATTTCAGCAAAAAAGTTGATTGTAAGACAAATTGTTGAATTTTCTACCAAAATATTTGAATTCTCGACTCAAAAAAAAAGAACTTTCAAGAAAACATAACTAAAAAAGATGTCTCTTTATCAAAATTGTAAAATTTTCAACAAGAGAATGATATTTTTCACCAAAAAATATGACTTCTTAACGAAAAATGTTACAGTTAGTATTTCACCTCAAAAAGATTTTATTTTAAATCACGAACAGTTGAATTCAACCAAAAAGATCAATTTTCTACAAAACAGTTAAATTTCCAACCGGAAAATATAAGTTTTTAACAAAAAGTTTAATCAAAATCCAAATAGTTAGATTTTTTACCAAATTGTTCAATTTTCAAGACAACAAGACGAATTTTCTTTTTAAAAAAGTTAAATTTCCAACCAGAAAATGTGATACTTTCAACAAAAAAGTTAATTATTAACCAAAAAAGATTTTTCAAAAATATACATACTTATATTTTCAACAAAAGAGATTAATCTTCAACTAAGAAAGAATTTTGAATCAAGGAATAGAAAAAGGCGTCAAAAGACGACTTTTCTACAAAAAAGCTTAATTTCCAACCCGAAAATATCATATTTCAGGAAAAAAGTTAATTTTAAACCAAACTGTTGAATTTTCAACTCAGAAAGACGAATTTCCAACCAAAAATTTATATTTTTTAACTCAAAAGGATAACTTTTTCACAAAATTGTAGAATTTTCAACAAAATAAATAACTTTTAAACCAAATAATAAATTTCAAACCAAAAAAGATTAATTTTCAACGAAAAATGTTATATAGTTGATACTTTAGCCGAAAAAACATTATTGCACAATTTTCTCTAACTGCACCCGGACTAGGTTTAGTGAAAATAGAAATAATTTCAGAATAATTTATGGGTAAGGAGTTTCAAAAAAATACATAACAAATTATTATGAGTTAGAGCTTTTACTGAAAGGATATGATTGATTATGTAGAACGGAACTTCCTGCAATCTATCTTTCAAAGTCATTTCAACGTTCGTAAATATTTTTGCGTCAATGAGAGTTGAAGAAGTAAATCGTAGGTTTACGACAGACATGACAGCTCTTAGTTGCTTTTACACCATGCTGGTCAATAAAATTATATGCGATAAGAATAGAATATAAATGCCACTTTTCAAGTTTTATTGTCGAAAATTGATTCTGGGATAAAAATAAATTGTCACTGCATGATGAATTATGGAAAGAATGATTGCAGCATCAATAAAAAATAGTAATTATTATGGAAAATTCTTCTTTATTTAATTAAAGTTTAAAAATCAATTTCAGTATAATAATTTTGTAAAAATTAAACAATATTTATTATATTCATATGTTAAATAATGTATTTATAATAATTAAACTTGGTGTGATATGTTCAAGAATAAAATCGATGATTTTCTGGATTAGGAATGTACTTTTTATCAGAGATTGTTAGAAGACTATAAGGGTTCTAGAAAGGTAAAGAGAAGGAAAATAAGTAAGTGTTTATTCATACTTTAGTGAGTTGATGCTCATGCAAATGACAAGTAAATAATTTAAGTACTTCGGTGTCCCAGGGTAGACAGCGATCAGTCTCTTCCAATTTGTTCGAACTGCAATTTGTCTGACCGCACACAGTATTTTTCTACTTTGCCTAACACTTGAGATCTTGAGAGCTGCTACATATTACGTAGTAATTTCAATGTTGGTCTTGCGGTTACAATGTTTTATTCAGGGAAAAATATCTCTATAAAAAATATCTTTCGTCGCGTATTTGAAGGCTGTTTGTTATTTGTGAATAACAAAGCAACTAAGGACATCATTATTCCATAAAATTCTGACTCAGCTTCGAACATGTCAATTTAGGCAGAAATTCCGGAATTTCAGTCTCCGGGATCACATCGGTTAAGTAGTGCAGTTGTCGATAAAAAAGGGAATTTTTTCTCGAAAATGGGGAATTAAAAGGGGATTACTTATATTAATAAAAACTTTTTTATGTCATATGTGTATCTCATGAATATTGAACGAAAGTGCCCTCTAACTGTAGCGCCTTTTCTTTTTGTGTTAAAATTTTTATCTATGCTTGCTTTGAAAAATCTGTTGAACACCTCAGCAGTTTCTACTGATAAAAATTCTTCAGAATAAATTTAAGAAGATAAAAAATAAAAAATAGATCAGCAACAGATCAAAAAAATGCGGATCTATAGATAGATTTTGATTCTTTATTATTATTAATTTTTTCTAGGTAATTTTCATTTTGGAATGATCTAGATCATTCTTTGAGATTTTTCTAGAACTTTATGGATTGCCTGGAAAATCCCAAAATTTCTAGATTATTCTGAAATCTTTGATCTGTTTTTACAATGTTCTGGAATGTTCTCGACTTTTCTTGGAATACGTTCGATTTTTTTGGAGTTTTGTACATTATTCTAAAAATGTCTGAAGTTCACCATAATTATTCTAAAATGTGTGGAATGTTCTAAAATAATCTTGAATGTTTTAGAATGTTATTGATTATTTTTGATTTTGGAGTACCATATAAATTTTTTAACTTTTATAGAATATTCAGAAATTTTCTTAAAATGCTCTAGATTATTCTATAATTTTTTAACACTCCAGTATGTCCCCTATTTTGAAGATTATGTCCCTATAGTAAGATATTTTTAGTCAGTAGTCTTAGTTTTTTAAACTTTTAGTCAAGTCGAGGCGTACAAATCTTGCTTTCTTTTATGACATAAATTGCACATATTTTCGAACAAATAGTTAAATTTTCGAACTAGAAAACATCATTAATCAACTAAAACTAGGATGGTTAAAAAGTTTCATATAAAAAAATTAATTTTTATTAAAAAAAAATAAAAACGAATTTTCTGCTAAAAATCAACTTTCAACCGAACAGCTGAATTTTCAACCAAATAGATACATTTTCAGTTGAAAAATTAATTTTTAACGACAAAAAAACGAATTTTCATCAGAGTAGTTCAAGTTTCAACCAAGGAGATAAATTTTTGACGAAAATTATAAATCTTCACAGCACTAAAATAAATTTTAAGGAAATCAGTTTCGACTGAAGTAGTTGAATTTTCAACCTGAACAGATTAATTTTCTACCAAATATTTGCATTTTCAACTAAAAAATTAGTGTTTTTAACAAAAAAAGATGAATTTTCAACGTAATACATGTATTTTCAGTGAAGTAGTTGGATTTTCTTATCAGTTTCTATCAATTTAGTTCGCATTTAAGAGGAAAAATAAGAAAAATAGGGAAAAACAATGAACACTGGGATAAATCAATCGAAATTTTGATCATTTGACTAAAGAATAATAGTTTAAATAAAAATCGATGTTCACTAGTAATACTTTAAAAATATTGTACTAGAAAACTAGAAATTTTGCTCAGAAATTAACAGCTGTTAAACCTCGTGTTAAACACCTATTTACAATAAAATCGGTAGCCCCCCCCCCTTAAAAAAAAACTTTCCTGCATGGACTCCTAAGGGATTTTTCTAAGCTATTGCTAAAAAGTTAATTTAAAAAAAATAAAAACAGGAAAAGAAGTACCTATATCTATGATAAATCTGCTGCCTTAAATAATTTCTATACCACTGTCAGAAAACGATTTGGTTAAATCAACAAAATTTTTTTTAGTTCTACTATAGAATGTAGTTTTTATATGGAGAAAAGTATGGTAAACCAAACTACATTTTTTGGCTGTTTTAATCAAATCTTTTGGTGAATGGAGATTTTGGTTGATTCGACAAAAAAAAATTGTTGGGTCAATCAAATATTTTGTTGAATCAACCAAAATTTCTTCGTTTTAACCAAACCCTTTGAATCAAAGAAAACAGTCCTTTTAGTTCAAGAAACGTTTTTGCCGAGTGCATGTCTCATTTTTGTAAAAAAAAAAAAGGTAACCTTTGAACGTAAAAAAAGTACCCTTTGTACCTTATTTTTCATCATATAGTGACTGTAAGGCCTGTTATTGTCAAATTAGATGTTGCCGAGTTTGACCCTTAAAAATGTGATTAGCTCTCATTTGTCTGAAAAACTGTGTTTACTCATCAGCTTCCGATCTCGATAAACCCGGATATGATGGGTTATGCTGCGCTTTGGTTCTGAACTCTCATATTAACCTATCAGCATGAACCTAATTACACAATTAATTTTCCTCATTACATTGTGTACTGTTATCTACTACTTATTATCTGCACTATTACACGATCTAAATTATTACCTCTAGGGTATAACATGTTGCGCGAGGCAATTTACTATGATTACGCAGATTACTCATGATTACTTATTCCTGAATTTCTTGCTTATTTTATTTTCCTGGATGTTTACCCTTGTAGGCGCCACGAGCGGTATCCGTTAACATCACCAGATCTCCTATAGGCACAGTGAATATATTTTCCTAATTACGTTTTCTGAGTTGCATGACTTTTTATGGTTAGCCCTGATCCATCGCTATTTGAAAGGCAAGCGATTTTAAAATTCTTGCATGCAAGATTTCTAATCTCAGGGCCATTATACGTTGCACTTTCCCGTTTTTATTTTAACCCATCTGCTGGAAACGATTTTCTGTTTCCACTTTTGTTTATTAGGGTACATAATGTCATGTTTCTGTCACCTCACGGTACAATAACTTTAAAGAGGATGGTCACTGGACCAGGAAACCTGAAAATGACCAGATTTTTTCACCGAGAATTAAAAAAATTTAAAGTATATTTAATCACTTAAAATACCACAAGTTTCGTATCACATGATATAATGATATAATTTTTATCACACAAGAAGAATTATACAATCAAAATTTAAGAATCGTTTGGAATTATTAAAATTTTTTGAACTCTTTTAATTTGACCAAAACTGAGAAATAACCGGGAATTTATTTTCACCATCGGATGGACACCCTGGTTTCTTTTTGCAGAGCTTATTTTTTTTAATTCCAATGGGTTGAATTGATAAATAATATGATATAATAAAATTTCATCTGCTTGAAATTCAATGTGATATAGCTTAGCGTTTATAAGCAGATTATGTAAAACAGACGACGCTTACAATAGAAATGTTTGAACAATGAAATGTAATAACAGGCAAACGAAGGTATGTATTTTTCAGTCCCATCAACGCATGACGGAAATTATTATTCTACTCGTGGTCCGCATACAGTTAGTATAAACAATGAAAGATAGTTTATAAATTGATTGAAAAGGAAGTATATAGACTCTGGTCGAAATGTAGCATTTCAAGTGTGCTATAAGGTCATCGAAATCGACATAAGATTCACAACTCCCTCGACACCCACGCATTATAAACTAATTCATTCGTGCTCAGAACTTCGACAAACCCTCTGTAAACCACCGTGATTCAAAGTCAATTAACGCCTTAGCTTCGAGGACCCTCGAATGACCTTCATCTATTAAGTTGTCGACTTACACGCCATGAATATCAATGCTAATAGATTTTTCTTTAATCCTAACTTCTTACGTACATCGAGGTAAATTAAGTTTGAGATAGTTTAAGTTTAGCCGGTAAGATAATAAGATTTACTGTTATGAACTCTAAAATATTTTCAAAAGTTCGTACTTGTTTTTTTTCACCTATACACGTATAACCTACGCCCGGTTTCGTATTTTTTGTTTTAATAGTACATATTCATATTGAAAAATTTTCAAATTAGTTTCGCAGTTCTCAAATCATAATTTCATTTAATTAAATGAAATTTTTGGTATTTTTGTAAAAAGTTTTCATCAGCTAAGTAGTTTTTGCGATTCACGCATTGTAAAATGATTGTACATCCATCATTATCAAACAAATATTGAGGCCAAAAAACATTTCAGAAAGGCTTTCAAATCAACCATTTTCGAAGTATTTATTAAGTCGATGTTAAAAAAATTTCTTTGTCAATGATAACTAGACAGGGACAACATAGTTTATGACCACCTTATTAAATTAGTAAAACAATGAGTATTCACATCACAACTATATTGTCACTGTCTAATCATCATTGCTAAAGAAATTGTATTGATATGAACCTGATACATACTTATAAAAAGTCTGTTTTGAGAGCCTTTTCTGATATTCTTCTTGATCTCAATATTTATTTGTTTGGCAGTAATGGGCGCACAATCGAGTATTACTTTATGAACTACACAATAATTTATTAGTACGCTACAGTGATTTTACACACTGCTTACACTACACCTGTTTTCCTTCAAATATACTCAACTTTTAATATTAATGAACTTCCTTTATGTTATTTTAAATTAACACATGAAATCAATGGTTTTATCCACGAAGTTTTATGTTTTGAATCAGGAATTATGTGAATTGCATTGTATCACAATATATTAATCTGTCTAATTTTCATGCAATAATTTGGGAGGCTTGTCCATTTTGGATAGGCAAGGGAGTCGCTTGAGGAATGGTCAATTCAATTTACACGTCTTGTCAAACGAACCTGATCCTGGAAAGCTGGTGGTAACTAATTTCCAGAGTGAAATGTGCATTTACTATTCAACGAGGAAACGTAGGCGTCGCATCCTGCCAAGAATGAATAATTAACGAAAATACACGTCCGATCTAAGCCACAAGGGAAAATGTTCAAACATGTATGCATATAACCAGCCTCAAGGGACATGAAACTTTCAAACAAAATCACTCCAAGTCTTGTTCTCCACCTTCACCGTTCTCAAAAAACGTCTATTTTGCATTTATAACAAAATGCAAAATGTGCAAATTAAAACGTTCGTAAGGATAAACGATTTCATGTGTTCAGTACTAAAAAGCTATTTATTAATTGAGAAATCATTTATGATTTTAGAGAATTTTTAAT
This sequence comes from Amphibolips quercusostensackenii, assembly GCA_032357855.1. Taxonomy (NCBI): domain Eukaryota; kingdom Metazoa; phylum Arthropoda; class Insecta; order Hymenoptera; family Cynipidae; genus Amphibolips; species Amphibolips quercusostensackenii. Next base: position 1,388,056 of record JAUELO010000031.1, on the reverse strand, counting down.
TATCCTAATTTCCACTATATTTATTACAGTCCATTTGAAATTGTTTCATACTGGATGTCATTAAATCTTTTGCATCTTCACACTTATAGTTGAAAAAAAGTAAAGAATCAATACTCTATCAAAAAAATTAAACATTAGCGAAACTAATTAAATGAAAATTAAATCATAAAATAGACTTCTTAACATATGTTCCAACAGTTTATCTTCTACATATTTTTTAAGATTGATTTTGAGTTAGAATTAGGCTATAACATATTTTGTAATGATAACAAAAATGATAAAATTTTGAAAGAATGAGGGTTTGGAAATGTATTTGTTAATGAATGGTAACTAGAATTGAGAAATTATACCAGAATGATGTCTCTTAAAAGGGTTGCTGTTTCTATTGCATTCCTGAAATTACATTGCAACATTCAAGATTGGTGCGACTGCATACTGGGTCCCAGTCATTTATTTAAATTAAGCCCTTGATGCACTTTGATTCTCCTATTCAATCAGTGTATTTTCAGCTGGCTGGTATACATAGCTATTCATTATGAATTCAATAGTGCCGATAATAGCTATACGGCTAAGTCTGTATATATCTTGCATAGGTATATATATACCTACACCGCGATTCCGCATTTGCTCGTAATAATACGCAGGCGACGACGTGAATTTCATATGTCGTCCTACGTGATCTACTATGTTGAAATTGAATGTGATTAAACCTATTTTCGAAAATACAAATAAGAGAGGTAAAATATATTTTCTGAAAGTTTTAAATTAAATATATATGACTAAACTCGACATTGTATTGTATTGGGTTACGTACGAAAGCTTTTTATTTGATTTTTATAGACATATACTTTTTAGTAAAATCAAAAACAAATAAATGAATTATTTTAAACTTGTATATGTTAAGTTTTTCAACTTTTATATCAGGGTCTATATGGGTAAGGGGCCGTGCATAAACTACGTTACCAATTTTGGGCTAATTTTTACCCCCGGCCCCTCCCTTTCCTTAAAATTTTTTAGATGTCAAAACGAAATATATATTTCATTTTCATTAAAATAGTTAAATTTCCAACCAAAAGAGATTTTCGGTGGAATTTTGGCAGTGGAATTTTTGACAAAAAAGTTCATTTTCAACCCAGAAAGATGATCTCTCTACCATAAAAGATGCATTTTAAACCAAATGGTCTAGTTTTAAAACAAAAAAGACTAAAATTCATGCAAAAGTAGTTGAATTTTCAAGCCTAAAGGGGATAAAGGAAAAAGTGTGGAGTCCGAAATATGAACGTGATTTTACAACTGATTAAGTTGTCAAGCTTGTAACGTTACTTCCGCTGCCCCCCTCCTCCCCCGGTTATTTTTGTTTTAAATTTTGCCTGAATTATCTTTGGACTTTCTACTTCAAATCGTCTTCTTCTTTAATAGACAAAAACTTGCCTAAAAAAATATTTTGTATTTCCTGTGTTAGTTTGTAAACGATTTCAAATTTCAAAATATTTTTAATGAAGATAATTTTATAAATAAACAACTATAATTTGTGAAATTTTATTTTCTCATTTTTTGCATTAAAAATCTTACTGCTTATATCTATAGAGCTATTTTTCTAAATGTATATTGGCGATCAATAACTTAACGCGCGAAAACTAAGGCATGTATAACTTTAGCTTTCTTCGCGTTGATATAAAAGTCTGTCTTTGTACTTTGAATATAGAAATACATTGAATTCATAATTATTAAGTACAAAAGAAATGCGAACTTACAGAAGTTAATAAAAATGTATTCTATTTCCTCATTACCTTATTTGAGTATACAACTGTTCACTCATTGAACTTTTAATGATATTTCTAATTAAATTATTGAAATTATTTATAATATCCTTTTATTATAAAACCAGTTTTATTTTACAAATTGTCAGACAAGATTTTTGTTAACTTGAAAAGTGATGAAAATTAAATTTAGGTTAATTTTCTTCTTGATAGTCGTAGGAGGAAAACCCATAAAGCTGTTGCTTGATTAACGAGGTTGTGTCACGAAGTCAATTGGTGAAAACCTTCATGTGATTCTATCATCCACGGTGATGTGAGAATGACATCACTACTCACTACAAATGAACTTAAATCTGTTGACATTGGCGAGCTTTTATGATTTGTGGAAGTGAAATTGTTGCCAGAATAGACTTTACCGGATTAGGTCTAAAAATATCCCGAAGAAATGGGAAAATTTCTTCGCGAAAATAAAATATTTTTAAGTATTACGGAATAAAACAATCCGTTTCAAAATTAAAGTATAAAAGTTGGCTCGAAACTTTCGGTAATCAACTAAAAGCTATCGTTAAATTCATAATTATGATTATATCTTATTATAAATTTGTTTAAATCATGACATTTTTTAACAGCATCATTTTCTCTCTGTTTCAGGTAAACTTTTTTCATAATTACCCGTTACTCTCTTCACTTCAAAAATCGCCGGTAAGAAATAAATAATTTATTGATAATTGAGGAATTTGCATTGCTTAAGGAAAGACTTAAATTTCGAGAAACATCCAAGAAATTCAGGACTAAAAAAAGAAATTTAGAAAATTTAGCATGGACACGAACCATCAAAAGCTCCCGAATAATCGAATGTCGATAAATGCCGTTAACAGGAAAATATGAATAAAAGTGGCTTAGCCCATTCATTAAATTTTAAAGCTTGCTGAAAAAGATTTGCAGCTGGAATTTTTAGTTTTAAGGAATTCATTCATAAGATTGAAGATACAATTTTGAAAACAATGATAAATGATATCCTAGATATTCCAAACATAAAGGTAGTAGACATTTTTGTACGAGTAGATTTTAAAAAATGGATAAAAGTCTGCTACTATGGTTTATGGATATAGAACTACTTTTTTAATTATGGTGGCTAATTGCTTAATCATGATAACCATTATTAAAAACTTTATTTAACCTTGGGGAGCTTAGAAAATGGGTTGAAATAACCACTTTTATTATAATTCATTTTCTTAATTATTTTAACTCAGTTTCTTAGTACCCGACATGTCAATATAGGTCAAACCAACTAAGAAAATAGGTTAAAATATAATTGGTTATTTTAAACCCATTTTCTTATTTCCTTAAAATTCAACGTCTTTAGGTAATATAAATTAAGTTTACAATACTAATTACTGTAACTGATGAATTAGTCACCTTAATTAAGAAATAAGTCTGGCTAATAATTGAAGTCGTTTGTCAAAAAGAACCTCAGTAATGTTTTGGTCAAAATAAAACTGAATCCGCAGAAAGGGCCTATTACGTGTCCTATACTGAATTATGTCGTACAAAGTATATTATTAATGTTTAATTATTCTTACAATTAATTAAAAAGTAATATGATTATTGAATCAAAGATTAAAATTTTTTGTACAGTAGTCTATTTTCACCGGAAATATCGAAAAAGATTTCATAGAAGATTTAGATTTTAGGAACAGTTTAAGGTTATTTCAAACTGGTAAACACTGTGATCTCTCTATAGAGAACAAAAGCGATTAAAGGATTGTGAATTGGAGAGAAATAAAAGAGAGACAAAAGCTGAACGAATGTTAGGGAAATTGTACGGGAGAGGGCCTGGTTGGCACTAGTCGTGTCTGCAGTTTATTCGGTTTATACCATGTCTGTAATACCCAGGACGCCCGTCCCGTTTCTAGAAGACCATCGATCTAGTTGCCCTACCTGATGCAGTAGAGCTCCATGGAGATACTCCATAGTCTATAGGTACCACCTTTAGACGTGTATCACGATCCTGTATCCGATATAATCCCACTTTCCTTTAGGTTCCCTATAGGATGCAACGCCGCCCGGTACAAGGAAAGGCTGTAATTTGCAGAGTGAAATTTTCCCACGCTCCAGGCGTACCTACACACTGTATACAACAACCTTAATCTAATTACGAGTTTGAGCTTGACGCTCTGAGTCCTGCCCGCTTGACGTTTAAGATCAATTGCTGTTA
>JAUELO010000031.1:1338143-1350293 GCA_032357855.1 Amphibolips quercusostensackenii | reverse complement strand
AATCCGTGTCCTGATAAAAAAGGGCGATCCACGACTCGTTCTCATACCTGCTTCTGGACGAGATCGTACGTTCACTCTGACCCTTGTGAACCCCCTGTGGTGACGGCAGGCAGTCCACCAGCAGCCCACTTGGGAAAACCTATATCCGTAAAGGAATGCATGCAAGGAATTAATAGTAGTCCTGTTTTAAAGAGATCACCTTATGTACGAACGATGGATAGTATCTTACAGTTTTATTTAAAAATCAGATTTTTTCTAAATATGCCCACTTCCTTACTTCTCAGCAGAGTAAGAGATCAATTTTTTAAACATGCCTGCTCGTATTTTAAGAGCTGCTAATCTTAAGCCTGGAAGAAACAGAATGTCTATCAGACTGGAAAGTTGGGAAATTACTGAGAAAACAGTCTCTTAGATTCAACAACAAGTTTGGACTGCCCAGTCAAATCTATATCCTAAAAGTGTGAAAGGAAAATTCTTCCCGAGCTATTCATAGTTTCATAAGGTACTAAAAGTTCCAACATTTTCCTTTTCCATTTCGTTAGTCTAGTATCAATTACTTCATCGGTATAAGTTTTGTCGAGTAAGGAAAATACTATATAGGAGTTACAATGTGTGGACGAATCGTAAACTGCCCCGATTATTCATAGTTTGAAAGTACTAAAAGTTCCCAAATTTCCCTTTTCCATTCTGCGAGTCCAGTTTCAATTACTTTATGGTTACAGGTTTTCCCAAGTAAGGAAAATACTAGGGGGATAACTGTGCGCTGGTGGTGGGGGACTTCCGGCCGTCAGGGCGTGGGGTTCACAAGGGCCAGACCGTGCTTGCTATCTCGTCCTGAAATCAGTGTGAGGACAATTCGTGGACTGTCCCGATAAAAATTATTTGACGTTTAATTCTTCTTGTCAATTATTTGCCAAGTTTTTATCCAACTTCTGATAAAAAAGTATATTTGGGATTTATTGTGCACTTTGAAATCGTAGAGGCTTTTAATCCAAAAAGCTTTCAAACTGAAGAGTGAGTTTAAATAATTATAGAACAATTTAAAATTTATTAAGTTGATTGAAGCACATCCTAAACCAATATCAGAGATGGAATATGATCAGCAATAAATGTGCAGAAGAGCTTACTTTGCAGACAGATGTCAATCCGTTGCTGGGATGACATAGAGTGGTTGAAGGTGCAATTATCATGGCTCTAATTATCGCTGCGTGTGTGCACTTTACAGTGACGCATTTCTCGTTTTTCGTCATATATAATGTTGAGTATGCCAGTTCCGGGAAATGTCATGAAAGCTGCCCATGCCGGTCGGAAGTACGCCTCGAGAGCAGGGTCATCAAACATCACTTCTAAACTGTTTGAAGACTCGACGCAACTTTCTGTAGAGGTGCTAACAAGAAACGTTTCTCGACTCAAATGCCGATTTCGAGGCAAACTTGCTTTATCTTAGTGGAGTTCTCAAACTACTCGAGTTCAGTTCGATTGCTCAAGGTTTTCATCCGAAATCGTTATGGCTGCGAAACTGTCGTATAAGTTTCTGATTTTATGGTACTTCCCTGTTAAATATCTAGAATTTCATCCACTTTCTGAAATTATAAGACCGGGTGGTTGCAGATCAGGAAAACCCTAGAAATCAGGAGTAAGTCATGGATTTTGACAAAAAATGGCAAATGTCGGGGATGGAAGAAGCGGATTAAGTTACTGACGAGAATAATCAGGGCTGTTACACAGTCACTTCAATCACTTTTATTTTAATAATTTAAAGTGATTTCCACAGATTTAAAAACTTTTGTGGTACTTTTAAAAAACTCTAAAAAAATGCAAGGTATTTCAATAGATTTTAATGGATTTGAAATATTTAAGAGTATTTAAAAGATTTCAAAGAATTTTCTATCGATTTCAGTAATTTAATGGGGTTTCAAGCGGTTTAGAATATTGAAGGGTATTTAAAAAAAATTTCAAACCATCTTTAAGCGCTTTAAAAGTTTCAGAAGATTTAAAAAGATTTCCCAATATTTGAAATATTTAAGGAAATTTTAATTTTAATTTCAAACTATTCGCAATATTTGAAGGTAAAATAAAAATTCCAAGGTATTTTCAAGAGCTTTACAAAATATCAAGGGATTTCAAAGGATTTTGAAGGTTTTGAAATATCAAAGGACGTTTTAAAAGAATCCAAGAAGTTTTCAACTGATTTCCGTAATTTAATGGGATTTCAAATGATACGAAATATTTTAGCTTTCATTAAAAGATTTCAAAGCATTTTCAGAAGCTTAAAGCAATTTTCAGGATTTTCAATAGACTTTGAAGAATTAAAAATATTTTACGTTATTTAAAAACATTTCGAAGAATTTTTAGAGTATTTCAGAAGATTGCACGGAATTTTCTATCAATTTCAGTAATTTCATGTGAATTAAAAATATTTAAAGGTATTTTAAAATATTATAAGGCGTTTTAAAGAATTTAAAATACTGTATGGTATTCGGAAAGATTGAAAGGAATTTTTATTTGATTTCAGTAACTTAGTAGGATTTTAAAGTTTTTAAATATTTCAGGGGATTAAAAAAAATTCCAAGGAATTTTTATTTGATTTCAGTAACTTAGTAGGATTTTAAAGTTTTTAAATATTTCAGAGGATTAAAAAAAATTCCAAGGAATTTTTATTTGATTTTAATGTTTTAAAGTATTTTCAAGGATTTGAAACATTTTAGGATATTTTAAAAAACTACAAAATATTTTTAATCGATTTTTAATGATTTTAATGACTTCCAAGGAATTTCCAAAGATTTTGCATGCGGACGTAAGGATTGTTCTAGGATTTTGGAAATATAGAATGATTTCACAGGACCTATACATAAGGTTTTAGTTTATTTTGAAAGATTCTAAGGGAATTTATGAGATTTTTGAGAATTTAAATTATTTTAAGGGATTTTAAAAGCTCTAAATGTATTTTAATAAATTTCCCATGATTCCACGAAATATCAGGTTTTATATCACTTCACAGTATTTTATCATATTTTAGCAGACCTGACTTCTTTGGGATTTTCTTGAATTTTTCCAATTTTCTTAATTCTCTGTATTTTTTTAAATTTTTTCGCATTTTGTTAATTTTTTTAAATTTTTATTTCTCTTGAATTTGGTTAATTTTCTTGATTTTCTTTTATTTTATAGATTAATTTTTAAAAATATATTTCAATTTTAGTAAAATCAGTAAAAAAATTTTGATTTTTTTACTTTTTTCCAATTAATTTGATTTTTTCTAAATTTAACTTGAATTGGTTTGAATTTTTATAAATCTAATTATTTTAAATTATTTTAAATATAAATAAATATATAATAATACATACTAGTCATTTTTGAGTTAGAAGCTAGTTACTCTTAGTCACTTTTTTGGTTTAAGTAGGTTACTTTTTAACTTTTTTCAAGTAAATTAGGATATCATTTACTCATCTTTTTACTCAAATTTATTTTCATACGAAGAAAAGTAAAAATAATTGGCTAATAGGGTATTATTGGAGGAAAAACGTTTAATTAAATTAATTTTACAAAATTAAGAAAATTATTTTCCAAAACACAAACTTATAATATTCTTAGATTTTCACCCTTATAACGATTTAAAATATGAAAAAAAATCATGGTTCGTTATGATTAATTTTGAAAGGGAAACGCACTTTAGAAAAAAAAATAGTCCAAGTTAAAATGGTTTATTCGATTTCAGATTATTAATGTTTTAATTAAGAGTCTTTATTATTTATTTGTAATAAAAATATAAGAACTTAAACCCCAATTATTTAATTTCAGTTTAATTAACTAAATTAAAATTAATTAAAATTTAATTTTGTTCAGCTCAAATATAATTAAATTAATGAAATGAATGGCTAAATTGAAAACTATATTGGAGAGAGATTCATAAAATGATAATTAAAAGAGCGTTGTTCAATTTTTAATTAACACCACTATGGACTACTTGCCTTGTTGAATTCGGTGAAAATATAACGAGATAATAATGGAAATTACATTCCCGACAAAATAGGTTTAAATCCGATTTAATAAATCCTTTCTCTCGGTGCTGAATCAACTCGTTCCCCGGAACTGACACATATGCTCCTAGTCCAACTTCCTAGCCGGGAGACGGAAAATTCGATAGAAATATATGCCATGCGCAGATTTTAAATGATTTACGTGTGACATTATTGAAACGTCACACCACTTCAACTGTTACCATGTGACAGAACACAGTACAAATTCCATTATTACATTCGTATCTTCTACCATGGAAATAGCACTTATTTTTTATTGTTTCGCAAGTGCAGGTATTAAATTACCTCAATCAAATAATTTTTCTGAAAAACAGAATTTTAACAATAAATAAATTAATTTATTAATAAAAATATAGAAAATAAATAATATTTATATAATAAATAATTATAATTGAATAATAAATATAAAAATCTTCATATCTAAAAGTGTTTTTAAATTAAAAGTATTTTCAAATTATAGGAAAAAAAAATTTTATTCAATTTTGATGTCTAACTCTAACATAAAATTGGAGATGCTTCAAAATCGTCTGGATTACCGTTCAGGCTTCCAAAATTGTAAATTATATTTATTTTTCTAAATTCGTGAGGCTTGAATCCTTTTATTTTTTTTTTAATTTCGTAGAATCCAAAATACTTAAAACTAAAAAAAAATTTTGGAAATATGAGTTTTTTAATTTTGGTGTATTTTAGATTTATTAGCAGCTTTTAATTATAAGCGTGAAAAAAAACTTTGATAATTTAAATGTCTATTTGTTTTGAAGGTGCGTAAATTTCTAATCTTCCAATTTGTAAAAAAATTAAGATCTAAAAGTATTAGATTTTATATTTATATAACGTGGATGGCTACAGGCTAGTAAAAACCTGAAAATTCAGGGAAAATTTAGGGAAGTTCGTTAGTTAGAGAAATTCAGTTATTTTGAGCAAAAAAAAATTGCAAAAGTCATGGAATTTTTGTAAGAAGCACTTTTAGTAACTGTCAAGAATAACCAGGGCTTCCACACAGTCACTTTTCGTCACTTTTTTCTCAAATCAGCTTTTAGTCATTTTTTTAAGATGAATTCACTATAATCACTTTAAAATAAAAATATCACTTTAGTCACTTTTCTTTCAATATACCCATTAACTACTATTGGATTCAGGTCTTACACCCATTTCTGATTTTCCTTGAATTCTTTTGAAATATTTTAGGGTATTTTAAGGAATTCCTAAAATTCCGAACAGATTTTAATAATTTGAAGGGATTTCAAAATATTTTTAAGATTTACCAAAGTTTTTGAAAATTTCAAGGAATTTTCAAAAGCTTAAAAAATTTTCGAAGGGTTTGAAATATGTCAGGGTACTGTAAAATGTGTTAAGGAATTTTGAATATATTTTAGTAATTTAAAAGAATTGTAGAGGATTTTAAAGATTTTATGGTATTTAAAGAAAATCACATGAATTTTGAAGAACCTTTAGTAGTTTAAAAATATTTTTAAAGATTTCAAAAGATTCAAAATATTTTCTTATGTTTTAAAAAATTCCGAAGAATTTTCAATAGATTTCAATAATTTGAAAGGATTTTTAACGATATTAAGTATTTCTAAAAAATTCCAGACATTTTCAAGAGAATAAACATTTTTCAAGGAACTTCTAAGAATTTGAATAATTTTATGGGATATCACCAAATTTTCATGGGGTTTTAAAAAATTTACTAAAATTTCTAAAGAGATGGAAAAATGTTATAGAATCTATAAGGCTTTAGGGTATTTTAAAAGATTCTCAAGTATTTTATACAATTTCTGATTATTTTAATAAAATAAAAAAAAAAATTAAAGATATAAGGGTATTTTTAAAATTTCCAAAGAATTTTCAAGAGGTTGAAAAAATTTCGAGAAATTTCAAAAGATTTTAAATAATTTAAAATATTTTAGGGTTTTTCAAAAGATTGGAAGGGATTTTCAATTGATTTAAAAGTTTTCAAGAGCTTTAAAAAATGTCAAGGGATTTCAAAAGATTGCAAAGGATTTAAAAAATGTGAGGGAATTTGAATAGATTCTAGGAATTCTTTATTTATTTCAATCAGTTAAAGGTTTTTCAAAGGATTTAGAAGGATTTATAAGGATTTTAATGATTTTAAGGAATTTAAAAGAGGATTTCAGTTATTTGAGGTATTTTAAAAGCTCTCAACGTATTTTAATAAATTTTTCTGTATTTCAGGAAATATCTGAAATTTCATACAATTTTATGGTATTTTAGAATATTTTATTTCAATTAAAAGAATTTCTTCACAAGAAATTAGGGATTTTGTAGAGTTTCAAACATTTAAAACGATTTTCAAATATTTTTTTTCATTTCGCTTCATTTTATTGGAAAGTCACTTTAAATTCTTGATAATTTATCGTTCATTAGTTTAAATTCTTTGGTATTCTCTTCAATTTTTAAAATTATTTTAAATGCACTTAATCCAATCGTTTTTTGAATTTATTTTTTGTTTGTTTTTGTTTATTTTTTCCTGAAGTCTTTAGACATTTTCATCAGATTCTTTTGATTAGGTTTTAATGTTTGTAAACTTATTTCAGACTCATTAAATTCTATGAATTTTTTTTATATTTGTTCATTGCTTTTAATTTAGGTAATTTTTTTAATTCAACTTAGATTTTTATGAATTTCATCAAATTCTTATTTCCCTGAAATGCTTCTAAATCCACTCAAATTTTACTGAAATGAATTAATTTTTATTAATTTTTTCCAATTCATTTTAGTTCTTCTGATTTTAAATTGAATTATATTTAAGTCTTATAAATTTATCCTCAATTCGTTAAAATTTACCTGAAATTTTGAGTTTCCAAACTCATTTCAGACTTACTGAATTCCACGATTTTTTTCATATTTTTCAATTTTTTTCAATGCAGTTTATTTTCTTTAATTGATCTTGAATTCATACAAATTTTATCAAATTCTTGTTGCTTCCCTAAAATTTTTCTAAATTCATTCAAATTTTTCTGAAAGTAATTGGATTTTTTGAGTTTCCTGAATTTTTTCCAATTCATTTAAATTCTTTTGAATTTTAAGTGTATTTTTTTTTAAGTTGCGAATTTATCCTGAACTAATTTTAATTCTCCTTGAATTCTTATAAATTTTATCGTATTATTTTGAATTCTTCTCAATTTAAAAAAACTTTTTTTTTTTAGTAGGCACATTATATTAACGCACATCAGTAAGTTTTAGTCATTTTTCAGATTATAAATTAATTACTACATATAAAAAATTACAAGATTGTAATTTAGGAATTTAAATATAAACGGTCATGAAAATAAAAAATTAGTCAGCAAAAAATCAGGGAAAATTTAGGGAATTTTGAAAATAAAGTTTTTCGACCACCCTAATAACTAAAAATTGGGAACCTTTTAGATTCTGTCTGCTAAGGATTCTAAAACTGAACTAATTCTGTGTTGAGTTTTTTCAAAATTTGGGAATTCAAAAGCCTTTAGAATGAAAACTGACTTCAAATTCTCAAAATTTTTGAATTACCATTTTTCTTAAATCAAAAATCCAAGGTTAAATTAAAAAGTGCCTAAAATTTTGATGCATTGAGCGTTATGCAACTTTAATATATTGCAATATGATCCTATAATAACTGCTAATTTCCAACTTGATTACAATGTAAAGTACTGCAATTACGATTTTGATGGACAAATAATGGTCAGTGAGTCGGCGCAGCCCACCTGTGTGAGCCGGATTTGTTTCTGGCTCCTCCCCAATTGCCTTTTCATTTCCTTTTATATTATTTGCTTTTTTTTTTTGTTTTGGCACACGCAACTTGCCTTCCTTCGCGGCCGAGTTCACTTCTTCCGGTTCCCGTAATGCCGCAGGCGCAACGGCCCGTGTTTTCAAGCGGCACCTGTCCCCAACAGGTGATGGCCTATGGGGCCGGTTGGCACGTGCTACGAAACCATTCTTTCCTTTGACCATGAACTTTTTTTTTGCTCTTATAACACGAAAGAAAGAGTAGATAGAGGAAAGGACGAAAAACGAACTCGATAGTGCCCTGGACCGAACGCTCTCAAGATGGTACTTCTCCAATTTCAGTTCTTTGTACTTAGGGGCCGTCCATAAACTACGTTACCAATTTTGGTAATCAAGAATAATTAAAAATATTAACACATCAGACTTCTGAGCCCAAATTCTCTCAAAACTGAGGAAATTGGGTGATTTTTTTTATGAAAATAAGGGAATAGTAGGAAAATAAATTATTGTATATAAAACTAATGTAGATACCATGTTGAATTAAATATGAAACGCTTCAAATTTCGAAGATTTCAAGTCGAAATATATTGCATTTTTAAGAAAATAATAATAATTTATTCATCAAGGAATACATGTACTAGAACTTATAGCTGTACATACTTTGTTCTAAGTAAGATAACAGTATACTAACAATAGTAATAAATTTTATTTTGCATTTCACACATAACTTCATTGTATAAAATATTATCTAACCACGAGGTACTAAGTATCTTGTTCCATGAACAAAAATACTTGAGTTTTTAAGAAAGAAGAGATTTTATACTAAAAGATTCGAATTTTCACCAAAACAGTTAAAGTTTTAACCAAGTCGTTCAATTTTCGAGCCAAACAGATGAACTTTTTAGAAGACAGTTGAATTTTTACCAAAAAAGTTTATTTTTACTAAGAAAAGTGAATTTTCAATTTAAAAAACATTACCTTTCTACCATGAAACATAAATTTTCAATCTAAAAAGGAGAATTTTCAATGCAAAGGTGCATTTTCTACACAAAGATGCATTTTTAATCGCACGGTCAAACTTTGAACCAAAAAAACTAAAAGTGAACCAAAAATAGTTGCGTTTACAACTAAATAGATGAATTTTAAATTCAGAAAGACGAAATTTTCAGAAGACAGTTGAATTTTTAACAAAAAAGTTCATTTTTAATCATGAAAGGTGGATTTTCAACGATAAAAGATGAATTCTTAATTTAAAAGGTCGAATTTTCAACAAAACAGTTACAGAAATAGCTCAATTTTTAACCTACGAAGATGAATTTTCAACCAACAAGATTTATTTTCTACAAAAAGACGAATTTTTAACAAAATGCATAAATTTTCAACCAAATAGTGAAGAATTTTAAACAAAAAAAAGTTGAATTTGTAGTTTAAAAAATTACTTTTCATCCAAAAAATTAATTTTTAACAAAATAGTTGAATTGTTATCCAAAAAGATACATAAACCAAATAGTTCAAATTTCAGCTAAAAAAAATTTTTTTAATCAGAAATGAAATATAAATAATTTTTGTTTAGTTTTACAGAAAGTTTTACAGACATTCTTATATAGGTTAAACATATTCAGCATTTAGAGCATTTTTTTGGATACCGAGTCAAACAATGTAGGCCAAAGAAGCTTCACTTCAGGAATATTTCCTTGAAAATATACCTAACAAACTCCATAGAAAAATCAAGTTTATTCAAAAATCCTCGCCAGGATTTTTTTTCTTTCTGTTCCTAAAAAGATCTTTTTATATACAGAGATGAGATTAAAAAAAAGTAAGTGATACGAGCCCTTTTGGGTTAAAGTCACTCGAGGCACACCGTGGGAAGCTTTGTAATGATAACAATTCCGAAAACTTTTTTTTGTAACGTATGCCTCGAAAGTACGTATTTAAATGCTTGTATTCTGTGTCCAAAGAGAGCCTTTTTTTCAAGAAAACTAATTCTATCGACGCGTATGCGTACTCCGAGAAATAAAAACAAAATTCTGTTGTTAAGCATGCGTACTTCGATCAGGAAAAATGAGTCACATCGCTAGGCATGCGCTCTTTGAGTGAGAAAATTATTTCTGTCGATGGATATGCGCACTTCGCTTTACTCGCCTAACCTGCATCTCGACTGCTGCGTCCCTGACCCCCGCGCCACCCTCCCCATACATCTGCGTACTGTTTGCAAACTTTCGTGGCATTTGTTACAAAAAATATCGTATGATATAAGGATGCAATGGCGTTTATCAACACGTGTGATTTTTTTAGCCCTCACCACCGTCTCGTCTCCGGCACCTGCGGTCACCGTCCGACTCGACTACGGCTCGGGCTGAAAACATCACACTCGTTGGTAAACGCCATTTTTGCATCCTAGTGTCATAAAATACTATTATTCGTTTCATCTGACAATCTTCAATTTAAAAATGTCTGATAAAATGTTTATTTTAGCACTTTTAGCCGCTGGTCTGTTAAGCCGGAAAATATCCGGGGATTTTTTGAGACCGGGAAACAGCAGGAAATGACAGTGAATGTTATTTACCGGGAATTTTACAAATCTGGAAGAAAAATCTGTACTATCACTATTGAAGTATCAAAAATTTTATATCCTATGGTATAATGCATTTTAAAATAAGTTCAATTTCATCTTTTTCTTAATTTTCAGTTCAATTGTTAACATTTCAAATTATAAAATCATTCCGTTTACAATGCGTCATTCTAAAATCTTTTAGATACTTTCAAAATTGTCCATTTCCTGTCTTCATTTTTAGGTGTATAAGCTTGGTCAGCTGTGAATATAAATTAATTACTAATTTTTTAATTGAACTGTAGTTCGAGTATTACAAAATTTAACAATAATTGATTTTAAGTGACGATTGTGAATCTATTCAAAACTAAACAATTTACCGATTTGAAGGTTATGAATGGAAATGTTGTAATTCGACACCCTTGGCCGTTAAATAAATGTAAATATTCCATTGAAATATTATAAAATATTTTCAATTTATAATTGTAATAATATTGAAAATGAAAATTTAAAAGAGTTCCAATTTGAGTGATTTAATTTGATAGTTCCAAACGACAAATTTTCAGCTCTAAGGGTTCGAATTTTCTAATTTAGATGATCATTAGAATCGATCATCATCCTCGATTGAAATGGACACTTTTACGTTAATATTTAGGAACAGTAAACCTAATATTAGAAAACATATTTTAGAGTAGGACTAAATTAAATTTGATAGGCTGTATAAAATTGTTACCAATTTATTTGATATACCTACGCATATCTCTAACTAATTAAAAATTAAGAAATCTTATATTTTTAATGTTAATTTAAATATTTGTGCTTTTTATGACACGTACTCATATGACAATATGACTAACCTCTATATTTTTTTACTTTTTCAGGTGAGTACTTTTATATTGAAATGTCAACCGAAAATGCATGCATATGCGGTCGCCTATTATGATCGTTAGTAACGATTCTTAATTATTTTATGTTTCTTCATCTCATAACTTTGATCAGTTTGAATTAAAACGGCCATCTTGACCTGATAATAGTTTAGAAATGGGCTTTTCATAGTATATAAAACTTTTTTTATGAACATACTTAAAAGTTGATGCTAGAATGTAAAAGATTCCTTAACTCGAAACGAATCATTTGACCTATAATATTAATACACTTTTTGAAGAGAGTTACAAGAGAAGTTCTGAAAATATCAGTTTTTTATAGTAAAACTTTTTTCATACAATTAATTCAAAGTTAATGCAAGGATAGAATAGAAAAGACAATTGATTGGGAGCAAATGGATTGACCTACTTGTATTTTTCTATTTTTATTTCCTCTCTGAGGAAGCAAATATATTTGCTAACTAATCGTAAGGAGGAAGCAAAATGCTCATTAAATGAGCACCATAGAATTATAAATTCAATCAAAGTGGAGAAACTCGAGATCGAAGTAACAGATAGATTATTATTATGTATTTTATACAAATTTTCTATAGATATTATATACGTAAAACAAGTGACTAACACTACTTTATTTTTACGAATCATCATAAAATGGAATACAATAATTAAAATAGATTATATTTGCCTAAATTGATTAAAATAGCGAGTTCTGTTTATTGACATATCAAAAATAAGCTCGATATTTTAATCAGTTTGAGCGAATTTAGTCTTTAGTTTATTGCATTCTACTTTTTTATGATTTATAGTAATAAAGTAGACTTACTTATAGCGTATTCAGTTATTCAGAGTATTCAGAGCACTGGCGTACTCCAAAACCACTCCGGCCTGCTCCTTACTTCTTCTTGCTTCTTCCTTCTCACTCCGACCCGTTGCACACCAGCTCGTAGTGGTT
>JAUELO010000031.1:1310370-1320832 GCA_032357855.1 Amphibolips quercusostensackenii | reverse complement strand
ACGAATAGGCTTAATTTTTACAGAATTACCTAAGAATATATTTTCGAGGACTTTTGTATCATGCATTGCGATTGTCCAAGAGTTATTAATTATTTTTAAAAATTTCACAAACATTTTCAGAATTAAGCCATTTCTCGAGGAATAGGTACAGTTTGTTTCCGGAGTCAACTAAGAATGTCTTTTTGATGAAACTATACTCTGTTGCTTTGTAAATTTACAAGAATTAATAATTATTTAAATAATTTCCATAAACCAATTTAGAGTTTTGCTATTTGTCAACGAATAGGCTACATTTTTCACAGAATTCACTAAGAATATCTTTACGATGTCGTATTTCCGCGATACTTTGTCAATTTTCAAGTATTTTTAATTATTAAAACAATTTTTAGAATGAAACAATTTTTATAAACAAATTTTGAGTTCAGCAATTTTTAAGCGTTTGGCTATTTTTCAATGAATATGCATAATTTTTTCACAGAACTAACTTAAAATATCTTCTCGATGACTTTTTTTATGAAGCTTTGCAAATTTCCAAAAATTATTGATTATTTAAAAAAATTTCATAAACATATTCAGAATTTGGCTATTTTCCAAGGAATAGGCACAATTTGTTTACGGAGTCAACTAAGAATTTATTTTCGATGAAACTTTTCTATGTTGCTTTGTAAATTTATACAAATTAATAATTATTGAAATAATTTCCATAAACATATCCAGATTTTGGCTGTTTATCAACGAATAGGATACATTTTTTTACAGAATACACTAAAAATATCATTCTAATGACGTTTCTCTGCGATACTTTGTCGATCCAATTATTAATAATTATGTAAACAATTTTTATAAACAGTTTTTACAAAAAATTTGTGATTTGAGCTACTTTTAAGCGTTTGACTATTTTTCAGTGAATAGGCACACTTATTTCTTTTTTTAACGTGAGAGCATACCCATGCGAAGCCGTGTGAAAATTCATATTTTCGTGTTGAAAATTAAGCTGACATTTTTTTTTATTGAACATTGAAGTAATATATTTTTTTTTGAATCCGTATTTTTTGTTGGAAGATACATCTTTTTAAATATATATTTCATATTTTTTGGTTGAAAATAAAACTAACTGATTGAAAATTAATCTTCTTTAGCTGAGGATTTAACTACTTTGTTTAAAAATTTGTCTTTTTTGTTATAAAATAAATTTTTTAATTAAAATGCAACTTTTTGTTTGAAAATGTATCTGTTTCAGTTGAGGATTTGAGTATTTTGTTGAAAACTCGATTTTGTTGGTTAAATCCAACTGTTCTTTATGTTAAATTAAAATCTAATTTTCTTGATGGATCTACTATTACATTAACAGTAGAAAATTAATCTTTTTTTGGTTGAACATTAAATTGGTTGAAGGTTTAACTACTTTGTTAAAAAAAATTTTTTTGTTGAAGGTTTATCTCTTTATGTGAAAATTATGCTATTTTGTTGAAAATTCGTTCTTTCTTTTGTTTAAAATTATTATTGACTGCAAATGTTACTTTTCCATTTTTGGTTAGAAATTTATCTATTTCAGTTGAAAATTCGTCTTTTTGGTAGAAAATTGATTTTCTGGGTTAAAATTTCCCTTTTAGTGTTTAAAATGCAACTGGTTGTTGAAAAATTAACTTCTTATTAAAAATTCATAATTTCGTGTCAAAAATTCAACTGTTTTACAGAAAATGCATCTTTTGGCTTAAAAGTTCAACAATTTGGATAACGTTTTTTTTTCTTTCTTGACTGAAAAACTTTTATTTGAAGAAAATTCGTCTTTTTTGTTAAAAACTTGTCTTGCTTGGTTAAAATTTGAAATACTTTGTGTTAAAATTTATTTTTTGACTAAAAATTCATTTCTTTGGTTAAAAAAGTGGAAAAATTTAATTTTTCAAAAAAATTTAACTTTTTCACTTTTGCTAAAAAATTTATCTTTTTTAGTTGAAAATTTATATATCTTGTTGAAAAATCTTCTTTTTGGTTAAAAATTCATCTTTATAGGTTGTAAATTAAACTTCTTAATTGAAAAATCAACTATTTTGTTAAAATTTCAACCTTTTGTGTTGAAAATTTGCCTGTTTTTAGTTGAAGTTAAATCTTTTTTGTTTGGAAACTCAATTATTTGGGCAAAAAGCCATCTTTGTAGGTAGGAAGTTCCAGTATTTTTATAGTAATTTAAGAATTTTGTTGTAAATTTAATTCTGTTATTTTTTCATTTAGTATTTTTCAAAAAGTCTTCTTTTTTGTTAGAAAATTCAACTGTTTTGTTGAAAATTTGTGTATTTGGACAGAAACTTCATCTTCTTGGATTGAAAATTCATCTTTAATGTAGGAAAAATCATATTTATTTTGTTTATAAAAAAGATTATGTATTTAAAATTTTGCAAGAATAAAATCCTGGTTTTTGAATATTAATGGTCAGGGAAAATGAAAAATTGGTCAAAGAAAAATCAGGGAAATGTCAGGGAATTTTGAAAATTAAGTTTTTCGGTCACCAAATGTCTTTTTCATTGTGAAAATTTATAAGAGAGGAATTTTTCAATATTGACGATATATGTTATTTGACTGTGTACTTACCAACAAAATTAACGAAAAACGCAAAGCACAATAAGTCGAGAGTACCGAAAACGATTCTCATTTTTTCAGGCAGAAGAACCTAATTCTTGAAAAATGTAGATGAACAAAGAAAGTCTCTAGCACGTTTCACTGATACATATACTATTTACTATCTCATTATTTTCCTGAAATTATTAAAAATTTCGTAAATTTGATTTATTTTATGTATGAATGCCAGAGTATTCTGATGTTAATACATGTCTTTCTCACATGACTGGAATTGTCAACCATTATCTCGTTATCTACCAGAAATTATTACAAAATTTTACGTATTTGATTTATTTTCTATAAAGGTATTGACACATGTATTAATCGCATGACTAGCATTGTGAATTGCTTTAAATAGTGGGTTTCAGTCGGTTGCTTCTTTTCTTGCAATAAAAAACACATGTTAAAAGAGTTTTGGGGTGCTAAATATTCTTTTATCAATAAACTTTGATTCGTTTGGTTAATGAAAAAGCCATTTCGTAAGACAATGATAATAAATTTTTTTATCTGGAATATTAAAGGATGATTAAAATACTTGACATATCTAAGTTTCTTTGATCTAGGCTAATTTTATAAATAGGTTTCTTGATTCACGAATTTTATGACGAGAGTCATAATTAAATATTTACAAACCGTCTGCTATCTCAGGTTTAACAAAGTTCAAGTTATTTCAGAGAATTACTAAAATGGATTCTTTAAAAAAATTGGTACACTGAATAATTTGAAAGGTCGGGCATTTTATTGGTCAGGTAAACTCAGGGGAAATTCCGGGATTTTGAACAAAATCTTCCAAAAGTCAGGAAATTTCTATAAGAGATTCTATGTTAAAAATTTTACAGGATTGAAATTCTGGTCTTTTATTATTAATGGTCAGAGAAAATGAAAAATTGATTATGAAAGAATGAAGAAATTTTGAAAATAAAGTTTTGCGCCCACACTGATTCTTAGTAATTTATTTGTCTTGTATTTCTGTTTCTATTTTTTTTGCAGCTTCTTCCTCCTGACGATTATAATTTTAGTTACTAATTTAATTATCCCGTCAAAAATTAAACTGGTTTGTTGAAAATTCGTCTTTTTGGCATGACAATTTAGATATTTTGCCAGAAAACTAAGTATTTCCTGGAAATTAAGTTTTTGTTAAAAAATCATATTTTGGTGTTGAAAATGCAACTGCAACATTTCTTGGTTAAAAAATCAACTTTTTTTTAATCTTTTTTTTTTTGGCTTGAAAATTAATCTGTTATACTTGTAATTTCATATCTTTGGCTAAAAATGTAACTATTTGTTTAAAAATTAATCTTCTTTGGTTGACAATTCACTTAGTTTGTTGAGAATTCGTCTTACTTGGTCAATTCAAATAATTTTGATTCAAAATTAAGATCTTTTTTGTTGTTGAAATATCTTCTATTAAATCATTCGTTGAATATTATTCTTTTTTGGTTGAAGATTGTACAGCTTGATTATTGGTTGAACCAATTTAAAAAAAAATCATTTTGTTGTTGAAGATTCATAAGTTTAGTTGAAAATTCATTTTTTTGTTGTTGAAAATTTAATCATTCCAATTGAAGACTGAAAAAGTGTATGTTAGTTAAAAATCCATATTTGTAGTTAAAAGTTTAACTATTTTATTGAAAATTACTTCTTTTTTAAATTGAAAATTTAACTCTTTGGTTGAAAATTTGTCTAATTCCTTTTTTTTTGCTGAAAATTAATTGTTTTTATTGAAAATTTATTTCTTCCATTTTTTGTTGAAACTAATCTTTTTTATGTAAACGTGCAACTGTTTGTTTGCGAATTTATCTTTTTGGACTTAAAGTTGATCTCTTGTGGTACAAATTTTATCTTTTTTTGGTAACAAATTCAATTTGATTTTGAAAATTGAGTTATTTTGTTGAAAATGTAACTACTAGGTTGAAAAGCAACTGTTTTTAGTTAACATTTAATCTTTTTTGTTAAAAATTCAACTACTTTAAAAAAAAAAGTAATCCTTTTTGGTTGAGAATCAATATCTTTGTTTAAAATTCAACTTTTTACTTAAAAATTTGTTTTCTTGACTTGACATTGTAACTATTTGGTTAAAAGCTTAAACTATGTATTTTGTTGAAAATTCGTCTTTTTCACTTCAAAGTTCTATTGTTTGATGATAAATGCAACTGTTTTTTAAAAATTAATTTTTTTAATTCAACTATGAGGCTGAAAATTCATTTTAAATAAAAATTCACTTTTTTATTGAAAATTCACCTTCTTGGGCTTAGCTGGAAAATTCAATTATTTGGTCGAAAGTGCAACTTTTTTTGGTTAAAGTTTAATCTTTTTTGTTTAAAAATTCGATCATGTGGTTGAAAATTTAACAGATAGGTTAAACAATTGCCTCGTTTGTTAATAATTTAATTACTAGGTTGTTAATTTTTTTTATTAAAAATTCATCTCTTGTCTTAAAAAGGAACCTTTTTTAGCTGAAATAAATAAATAAATTTGAATTTTTTTAATCCTAATCTGGAAATGTTCTATTTCCTTTATAAACGACTCTGTGTTAAAAATGTGACAAGATTAAAATGCTAGTTTTTGGATATTAATGGTCAGGTAAAATGAAAAATTAGTCAAGAAAAAATCAGAGAAAAGTGAGGGAATTTCGAAAACGAAATTTTTCGGTCACCCTGCTGGAAAAAAATTTGCGCATCCAAAAATTTTTAATGATTTAGAACTACTGAATCAAATAGCATATAATGAATAGAATAGTTAGCGCATATCAGGTTCCCTCATTTGTGCCAAACGCATAAATCTTAGTGAGATTAACCCTTAATTACGATTCAGATTAAGGTCGTTTTGTATGCTCTCTGATGTATAATTCTATTCAAGCTCGTTTATAAATGAGAATCTGATTGTGTCAACCGTTACAACAAATCAATCGTAGTATTTCATTCTTTGTTGATTTATCAGCGTAACCTATGTAGTAGTGCAAAATTGCAAACATTTATGCTATTTTAAAATGATTGTCAAACCGGAAATAATTATTTTACCGATCAAAGATACAATCATACTTAATATTCAAACGTTTTACATTATATTTTAAGGGTGACAGCTGTACCGTGAAACGACTGCGAACTTTTTTTAAAACGTGAAAAACCGGGTAATGACATTGAATTCATTCGTTCATAGGTAATTTTACATATTTTTATAAGAGAAATCAATCAGTGGAAATTTCACGAACTTCATGTTACATGATAATGAAATTTAAATTTAGTTTGATTTCGACTTTTTTTAAATTTTAAGTTCAAATGTTAACTTATTAAATTACGAAAAACATTAATTTGAAGAGAATATTTCGAATAATTTCCAAAATTGTGAAAAAAAAATAATCTAGAAGATTTAAAGGCAATTTTTTAATTTTGCAGCATTTATTAGAAATTTCATAAAAAAATAAAATCATTTGAAAAAACTTTTAGAAGTTTTAAAAAGTTACAAAAATAATTTAAAATTTGAAAAGATTTTTAAAAAGTTTAAACATAATGTAGATTTTTGAATATTTTAAAATAAAATTTAGAAGTATTTGAAGAATTTGAAAGGTTTAAAGATAATAAAAAAATCTTGAAATTCCTGGTAAAATTTGAAGTGATTTTTTATTTGAAAAATGAAATAATTTTAAGAGAATATATAAAATGCCATGTATAGGTTCAATGAAATTTAATGAGCGTAGCAGAAATGTTTTCGGAGAGTCTAGACACTTCGTATTTAAAAAGATTTTTAAACAAATTTTGATGCATAACTAACAAATTAATCATTATTAATTTCTAACGAATTGAAATTAAAATAATTTAACATCTAATTTAAAATGTTTTGAATTAAAAAAATGTTTGTGATATTTTAATTTTTGAATTTTCAAACTCAAAATTGTTTGAAATGATATAATTTTAAAAATTAAAATTATTTTGTATTAATTCTTCAATTTAAAGCACTGAAAATGATAGCGTAGATTTTTTTTTCATCTTTGAACTGTATAATATAAAAAACGTGAAATAAAGAAAAATAAATAAACGATTTCATGTGTTCAGCATTAAAAAGCTATTCATTAATTGATTTGATTAAACGAAGTGTCTCGTCGTCTCGAAATTCGGGATGACTAGTCCAATATTCTTCATGCGCTTGGCTAGTCGTACCGAAAATTCGGGACGACTAGCCCATACCCTTTTTTAAGCCCCCCCAATTTTTCGGGACGACTAGACACAGCCTTGATTAAAAAAATATTCAGGCTTTAAATGCAAAAGTTTAAAATTCAAAAGTGTTTTACTTAAGAGTGCTTTAATATGTTGATCAGTTTTCATATCTTCAAATGGAAAAATCAGTCAATCTTATCAATATATAAAGAAAATGTACTAATGAAAAGTAAAAACCATTCTCAGTTTCACTGTAGATTTAGAAAATTACTGAAAATTATTAACAATTTATCACATTTATTGCATTTTTGTAATTATTTTACATAATAAAAATCGATTATTATTAAGAATTTTTGCTATTTTATCAGTAAATTACAAGATTTTGTTAATATCCATTGTGGAGGAAGGTAACTATATTATGAATGACGACACGAGGAAAATACGATATAAATATTCTGGTTTATTTAACCAATACAAAAATGAGGGCTTTACGGACATAGAGTCGGAGCGCGTGACTTGTACCGTTCGAGGCGACGGCCAGTCAATTACTGAATTTTGAAAAGTGCAATCTCGATATTCAGGTACAAGGGTGGATCAGCACGACCATGATTCATGGCTCACAGTCGTCGAGGAAAGAGAACTTTGGAGTTTGAATATAATTTTGGAATTGAGAATTTAGTCTGAATAAAATAAAATATATTTTGCGATTAAATGAATGTGGTTCCCACATCCATATTATAACTTTTTATAAACGTATTTTGCAAATTTTATGATTTATAAAATTCTTGAAATTTCGCGAAAGAAATAAAATGATGCAAATCATATTTTACGTCTCTTCTTTAAAAAAAAAACCTTTTCCATATAATATCCCTTATTCTTATTCTGTCGCCGAACATCTTTGAATTGCATATTATGTGTCGCATCTTATGCGTGACATTAACTAAATGCAGAGCTTGAATTATTCAAATGATTCTGATTTTTTAAATTCTCTGAAATCGATTTCGATTTCTGAGATTCTATCGCGATGATCGATAAAAATCATGTTGTGTCCATGAATAACAAGAAATACGAAAATGCTTATCGGAAGATATTCAAAACATTGTTCAGCGTCGCAATAAAGTAAAATCATGGATTATATCGAACAAAATTTATTTTTATTGCAGATAGTGATATTTTTATTTAAAATCATTATTTTTAATATATCAACAATTTATTAACATCTAGAATTTTGAAAATTGTATAATTTCATTATAAAGGACTTAAAATTGTATGATTTTTAATTCAAAGTGTTAAAAATTGAACAGCTTGATTTTGAAGTGAAGAATCTCGAAATTTAATAATTTAGATTAAAATTTCTAACCGTTCAAAAATTTATGATTTCAGATTAGAATTTTGAATTCCACATTATTTAAAATTTAATGAAATTAGAATCGTATTAGAATTTCTATTTAGAAGTGGTTCAAATTGAAAACTTTTGATTTTAAATAATTCTGAATTCGAAGCGAATGAAATTTGACAATTTCAAATTGAAAAATAAATTGAATGTTTCCAGGTCAGCGCTTCTTAAATTCAAGAATTTTAATTTTTTGTCAGATAAAAATATTATTAAAGATATTTTTATTAAAGTTGTTAATATTCTACTACGGAACGTTAAAAATTAAACGAACCCGAAGTTCATTTAAAACTGAAAAAAGTATAACTATCCAGAATTGTGATGTTGAATTTTTTTTATACTCAAACTCTTTAAAGTTTTAATTATTTTAGGTAAAATAAAATTATTTAAAGATTTATAATGCTTAAGTTGTTAATTAGACTTTAAAATTCAGCGTTTAACATAAAAATTCACAACTCTAAAATTGTTATTATTAAAAATGAAAGAAATAATTCAGTTACTGCGGTATCAATTTCAGATAGTTCTATTTTTATCTATTTTGATTTTAGACAAAACAATTTTTTAAATTGTTTTTACCTGGTTCTAAAATTTTCTCATTTTTAAGGCTTAAATTTATCCGAATTATTTTCTTAAGTTTTTATTGTTTCCAATTTATCCTAGGGTCATTTCATTGAAAATTATTTAATTAAAAATCCTTTAAACTGAAAATTTTGCTACCATCAAGTCTTTTAATTTTATATTCTACGATTTTGAAGAATTTAAAAACCGAAAATTTTTAAGCGTTTAAAATTTAAAATCACACAATTCAGAATATTTGAAACTCAAATTAATTATAAAAATGACTTATTTAGGCTTTTGATGTAAAATTTTGCAATGATGAAAGATTTAGTAGTGAAATTGATATTTTTAACATTTGAGTGTAATAAGACATTTTGAAAGTTGAAATTACAAACTTCTAAATATCAAGAAATTTCAATCCAAAAATGTTATAATTTAAGCTTTTCAAGCGAAAAAAAAACTTTTGCTTCAAGGCCTAAAAAATTAAACTGTTATAGAATTGCGCATTAAAAACTATTATTTCAATCAAAATAATAATTTAATTAATCAATTAAAATATAATAATATTAAATTGAAATTATGGAAGTGTTAAATATGATAAATGTTATTATTAAAAATCATATCATGTAGTATCAAGTGACATCTAAAGTGAGAGGATTGTTTTTAAAAATAAAAAATCTGATGTATGTGCAAAAAAATCATGGTCATTTTTAGCGTTCAAAATAAAAGCATTTTAAGTATCGTGAACCCTTGATATATAATTATCTAAAAACCTTGAAAATAACATGCATTCTGTTTGGAAACTTTGACTTTGAGCATTAAGAATTAAACAATTCCAAACTTTATTTAAAAAATTTAGCATTCTTGACTTGTAACTTTAAAACTTAGTCAATAAAAAAAAATTAATTTCCAAATTTCGCATCACTATTTTTAAAATTCAATCATTGTTATCTAAACTGCAAAATGAATAATTTGAAAATTTGAAAAAGATGTCAAAGTGATGTATAGTTAATAAACTGTCAACAGAAAAAGGAAAAAGTTGCAAGATAAAAGACACGCGAAAAGCAAGCGAAGTGCAGGAGCTTCAATGTGATCAGAATTAATAAATTATACATAATTATATATTTATATAAAGATAATAAATAAATACTAACACTTCCAAACCTGAAAGATTTTAAAATACTTATTCCAATCATAGCATTCTCAGTAAGATTTAAAAATTGCAATGAATTTTGAGTCGACTGGAATACTCCATCGAGTATTTGTACTGTTTCTGGGTTATTTGAGTATTTTCCAAATTTCATTTTACCATGGAATTTCCCATTTGTTGACAGCGAGAGATTTTCGCGCCGATTTCATGAGAGAGGAATAACTGCGGTAGGAAATAAATGTCGAGCTAACGACTCGTCATTTAAATTCAGTTAAATGACAGTCGAGTACCTGTGAATGAGAATTTCGAACGACGTGTACGACTTTACATCATGCCGATGCAAATATTTGAACGAGATATTTTTCATTTGAATTTCGACCTCTCTTTATCTCTCTGAATTGCTTTTTGGTTTTTATATTATTTTACAGGAAGAGTAATCACGAAAACTCCGCGCAAATGCAAAAAAAAATTAAACTTTGGCATCCACGTCCGAGAGTTTCACCAACAAAAAATTTTACGAAAGTATTAAGCAGAGTTTTTGTTAGAATTGGACGGCATTTTATTGTGAAGGCGACAAAATTTCAAAGAGAA
>JAUELO010000031.1:1207759-1225917 GCA_032357855.1 Amphibolips quercusostensackenii | reverse complement strand
CTTCAAAGTACTCCAACCTTCCCGCGGTGAAGAGCGTGATTAGGCACCAAGCCGAAACAAATGGACGTACATACCTCGAAAACGATCACTCGTAGAAAAAAATGCTTAAAACAAAAAATATGTATTTCGATGAGGTCTACAACTTTTGTTTGAAACATTTTTTTCAATTTTGCATATTGCTTGAGATAAACGCCAAAAACCATGATTTTTATGGTTTTTTCATGTTTTCACCATGAAAATCGCCTAGTCGCCAATTTTCACTATCATATTCGTAATCAGCGCATCAAAATACATAGGTATATGCAGTGTGAATGATTTTGGAGATAAACCTTAATCGGAAGTTCACCCAAAAATTCTTCTTATCGGTTAAAAATTCAAGTATTCCAGTTAAATATTTATCATTTTAGGTGAAAATTCATCTATTAAGTTGAAAAAAAATTACTTGGTTAAAAGTTCAACTTCTTTGTTAAAACTTATCATTGTTTTGCAAATTCATAATTTTAATTGAAAATTTATTTCTTGTATTGAAAAATAAGCTATTTGATTGGAAAATTGTTTTTTCTTTGGATGAAAAAGGATTTTTTCCGAAAATTTAACTATTTTGTTGAAAATTTGGTTTCTTTTTTTAAAAATTATTTTTTGTTATCAACCTAAAACGTAATTATTATACCAGTTATACATATTTCATAATATTAACTGAAAACTAGTTTCTTTATTTGTAAGTTTAAAAATTCAAATATTTTGGTTGAAGATTCATTGTTTTTGTTAAAAACTCATGTTTTTGGTTTAAAATTCAACTATTTCAGTTGAAAAATTGTATTTTTTGATAGAAAATTAAACTTGTTGTTTGAGAATTCATCTTTGTAGTTGAAAATTTAAGTATTTCAGTTAAATATTCATCATTTTAGTTGTAAATTTATTTTTTTGTGTTAAGCTTCAACTATTTTAACTAATTTTTCTAACTGAAAGTTTACCTTTTCCATTTTTATTTAAATTTTATATTTTTTAGTAGAGAATTCAAGTGTTTGTTTCCAAACTCAGCTTTGAAATTTTTCGCTCCGTTATGTTAAAGGATTTTTAGAATTAATCTGATAATTAAAAATGAATTAGTGTTGCGGCAAATATGAATATTTTACTTTTATTTTCCGTGAAAATTGAAAAACTCGACCGGGAAATGACCGGGAATTTAGAATCGTCCGCAGAATCGCCACCCTGAGTCATTTTCTTAACTAAAAATGTGACTTAAATTTTTTGTTAAAAATTGTCTCTTTTCGTTGAAAATTCTCCTTTTTGTACAAGACCTAAAAAATAAAATAAATCTTTTTCTCTCGTATTTCGTGGCTAGTAAGCTTTTTTTTTGCTGAGCAAGATTCTATAACATTGAAGAATGGTTTTGATCTTTAAGATATAGACGAGCCAGAGAAAATAATGGAGGTAATAAAGAGGGAAAGAAATAACTGTTAATTTAATAATTTATTACTGGCGCGAGACGTGACACCTTCCCCTCTGTAGTTCTAGCGTGGGAGTTAAATGTCCATCAGCGAATGTGGTTCTAATACTGGGAAAACAGGGCGAATCGATTTTTTTTTTCGTAATTTCGAGGTCATTTTTTGTCATTCTTAGCTATATATTCCTTGTCCAGAAAATTTTTCTTTTTATTATAAAGCTTTGGAGGAGTCTTTTCAACTTCTAAAAGAATCTTGGCAGCCTCCTTTAAAGTAAAAATAAAAAAATAAATTTTCACTGCGCCATAATGAAATAAACTTTTTCTAGGTCATTGATGATTCGACATAAAAAAATATTTTTGATTACTTATATCTAGTATTTATCATTAGATTTCCGAAAATTAAAATTTTAAACAAGACCCTTGGCCTTCATTTCACTTATTATTATTTTTATATTTATAATGATTAATTTTAATAGAAAAAAAAATTTATGTTGTTCTGAAATACCTTTGACAAAAAGAATTTCAATTGAATAACTCCACTTCTAGATTTTTACCCATATGGTAGATTTAAACATTTAGAATCCATTTGTTGAAAAAATAGATGCGATTTAATTAAATTTATAATATTATTAAACTATCTAAATAATTCTAAAATATTTTAAGAATTCATAAAATCTGCCAGAGAAAAGTTGATAATTAAAAAAACTTATAGAGAAGCTACAATAAATTCTTCAAGCTTAAGAAACAAATATTTTTATACAAATCGGTGAACCTTATAAATATTTTACCTGGTTATCCGTAACATTTCCGACTTTATAAAACAGTCTAAAGATTCCTCAAATAGTTCAGAAACACTTTCGGTACACTGGAAATTTAGAGAATACTTTGAATTCATCGCATTTCAGCTCTATTCAATTCATTTTGATTTCAAATTTTAAGTAACTTTCAGTGTTTAAAACTTTTCATTAATTCGACTTTATTATTAAAAAGTCTGAATATGAAGATTGGTTTGATTTTTTAAAATTATACTTGGAAATTAAAATAGATTTTTAAGGCACTCTTTCTATACATTTAAAGATTGAAACTTATATGTCTTTCAGCATGAATAAGTGAAATTTTTTATAATGATTGCAAGCCAGAATGCTTTTAATTTTCTATTTCATAAGACTTTTTAACATAATTAAAAAAAAGCTCAACTGCCCTGCAAAAGTTAGGGAATTTCTGTGAGGCACTTTAAATAGTTGTCAAGAATAGTAAATTTGAAATTGTTAGTTTTAATTTGAAATCGTTTTATTTTTGAAAATTCGTTTTTAAACGGAATTTAATTGTTTGTTATTCAAATTAAAATTTCTTTTATTTGATATATCTACTATTTCATTAAAAATATTCCTGGTTAAAAATTGTTTTTTTTTATTACATATTTTAAAACTGAAACTTAACTATTCCAGTTGAGGATTCAGCATCTCAGTTGACAATTTAACTATTTAGTAAAAAGTTTCATTATTTTTTTTTAAATTAATCTTTTTTATTGGAAAATTTAAATAATAAAGTAAAAGTCGAAATAATTTATTAAAAATAAATTTTTTTGGATGAAGATTTATCTCTTTTGTTAAAAATTCTATTTTATTGTTGGGAATTCATTTTTTTTTAACTGAAAATGTAACTTTAAAATTTGTGCAGAGAACCAATCTTGTTAGGATGAAATTTCCTTTTTTGGTAAAAATGCAAGTGTTTGGTTGGAAATTAACTTTTTTGACAAAAATTCCTATTTTCGGGTTGAAAATTAGACTGTTTTACAGAAAAATCGTTTTTTCTTCTTAAAGTTCAATAATTTGGATTAACTTTTTTTCCTTTCTGGATTAAAAAGTACTTGAAGAGTATTAGTCGGTTTGGTTGAAGAATTCATAACTTTAGTTGAAAATTTATTTTCTTCATTTTCATAATTAATTTATATTGCAAGAAATTTCGTATTTCTTGCATAAAATTTTAACAGATACATTTGTTGTTAAGAATTAATTTTTTTTTTGGTGGAGAATGTAATTATTTTGTTCAAGATATAGTTCTTTGGCTGTAATTTAAACTATTTTGTTGAAAATTCCTTTTTTTGGTTGAAATATCAACTTTTTTTATTTTGTGTCGAGAAATTATCATTTTTTTACATTAAAAAATTTGGTTCATAATATAACTTTTTTTGGTTGAAGTTCTATCTGTTTCGATGAAAAATTAAACTATTGGGTTACAAATTCATCTTTGTAGATTGAAAATTCATTTATTTTGTTAAAAGTTTAACTATTTTGTTGAAAAATCGTCTCTTTTGCTTTACAGATTAACTAATTGGTTGTAGATGCATTTGTTTAGTTCAAAGTATTTTTTTTAATTCAACTACATATTTGGTTGAATATGCGACTGTTTTTGGTTCAAAATTAATCTTTTTTGTTTAAAAGTCGACTATTTGGTTGAAAATTCATCTTCGTAGGTAGAAAATACAAGTATTTGGTTGAAATTTGAATTATTTTGTTGAAAAATGATATATTTGGTTAAAACTTCAGGTATTTTGTTAAAAAGTCATCTTTTTTTTATAGAAAATTGACATTTTTGTTGATACTTTGTCTATTTAGACAGAAAATTTATCTTTTTTGGTAGAAAATTCAACTGTCTTTTGAAAATTCGGCTGAAAAGTTAGTTTCCTAGGTTTAAAATTTATGTAATATGTAAAAAAATAAATTTGAAATTTGTAAAAATTAGTCTAAAATTGTTTTGTTCAATTTAGAAAATGTTTTATATAAAAAATGTTACCAGATTGAAAATACTAATGATTAGGGAAAATGAACAATGGCCGGGAAAAAATTAGGGAACTTCGATTCAATTAAATATCTATATCAAATAATAATTTTTTATTTAAATTAGCAACAAAGTGACGAATTGTTAGGGAACTTCGAAAAGAAGTTTTGCGGCTACTCTGAAAACGAAGTTTATAATCTTCATAACTGATTTTGGGAAGCTTCGCACTTTTAATTACACTCGAAAAGAAGATTTCAAATACCATCTCTACTTCTTTTTTTTCGTTCGGAATGTTTTAAATGAAAAAGAAGTTCAGTTTCGATCGAAGAAAAAAAATTTACAAGAGTTGGGAACTTCTCCAGGTTGTCCACCGGTAATTGGTTCTCCAAGTGAGAGGAAGGAAGTTGGAAGGAAACGCTTCCGATTCAAGCTTGTGTCTCAAGGTGCTCCAGGGGGAGAAGAGATTGAGGGTTGGGGTTATCTGGAAATGTAGGGAATAATGCCAGTTCGAACCCTTATCGACCCTAAGTGCACCTTAAGATAAGCTAAGGTACCTTTTCTAATTTCGACCTGTATTAACCGTCGATTTACGAAAGCGATTCTTTTTTTCACGACGACGGATTCATTTATTCATCGAGACGCGATGTGCGATTTAAATAGACGTGAAAAAGGGAAGAAGACCCTGATTCAATTTCCAACGTGTGACGAATTTACGAATGTAAAAGTCACGATAATTCATACAATACGAGACTCATTGCCTGGAATTTTTTTGAAAACCGGGAATTTTCCGGGCTTCTTTTTACGTTTGCAAAAAATATCGAATCGCTTTTTTAAAAAATGTGGTTAGAATGATGCTCAGTATTAACAATTGTCTGTGTTAAAATATTAAATGTAATTTTATATTCAAGATTTTTAAGTTAATGTTTTGTTAAAAAATATATGTTACAATTTTTTACTATATAATAAAGAATTTAAAGCTTGTAACGATAGATCGTTCAAATACTAAAGCTACTTTTATTTGAGAAAAGAATTTCCTTTTTATATATTTAACATTAAGTTTTTATAATTATATAATAATTATTGACATAATGAAGTTATAATTTAGGGAAAAGCTAAATATTTTGCAAATAAATTGAAAACCCGATTTTTTCAGAAAATCTCATTTTAGGTGGGAAAGTGTCATAAATTCATGTGTTATATATTTTGTCTTCAAACAGAAAATTCACAATAATTTTTTTGGATAGAAAATTAATCCATTTGGATTGAAAACTCAGATTTTGATAGAAAAGTTTTTTTTGTTGAAGTGATTTTTTTAAATTGAAAAGTCTACCATTATATTTTTGGTTCAGAACTCATCACTTCGAGTTAAAAATTCAATTATTTAGTTGGAAATTTAATTATTTTGTTTAAATTTAACTGTCTTATTAAAAATTTATCTTTTTCTGTCAGAAATTTAACTTTTCTGTTTGACAGTCGTCTTTTTGGATAAAAAATTGATCTTTTTAGATTAAAAATTAATCTTTTGGTAGAGAAACCATTTTTTAGGGTTGAGCGTTAATTCTTTGTAATTAAACGGTCTACTATTAAATTTTTGGACCATTTTAAAAGTAATTATTTTTATTTAAGAAATCTAGTATTAAATTTTGGTTTTAGAATTAATCTTTTTTCGTTAAAGTTGTTACTATTTGTCAAAAATTCAACTGTTTTCTTAAAAATTCGTCTTTTTTATAGAAAATGTGTTCTTTTGGGCTAAAAATTTATTTGAATTGAAAAATCTACTGATATGTTTTTGGTTCAGAATTCATCTCTTTTCGTCAAAAATTCAACTGTTTTGTTAAAAATTTGTCTTTTTAGACAGATAATTGGTCCTTTTAGATTAAAAATTCATCTATTTGTAGACAAGTCGTATTTTTTGTTTGAAATTAGCGTTATATTTTTAGTTCAGAATTAATCCTTTTGGTTTAGAAATTCTACTGTTTGGTTAAAAATTTAATTATTTTGTTGAATATTCTACTATTTTGTTTAAGAGTCATCTTTTTTTGGTTCAAAATAATTTTTTTTCATGGTTAAAAGTTAATTCGTTTTAATTGAAAAGTCTACCATAATATTTTGGTCAGAATTAGTAATTTTTGGTTAAAAATTCTACTGCATATGTCGAAACTTGAACCATTTGGCTAAAAATTCGTATTTTCTGATACAAAACCTGTCCTTTTGTAATGAAAATGTGTCGTTTTGTACAAAAATAAGTTTTTCATTGAAAATTCATTTTTTTGGTTGAAAATACATATTTTATGGTTGAAAGTTAAATTTTTTTATTGAAAAGTCTACTATTAAGTTTTTAGTCCAGAATTCATTTCTTCTGGTTAAAAATTCTACTATTAATTAATCACTATTAACTATTATCAATTATTATTAAAAAATTCTATTATTTGTTTAAAAATGTAATTATTTTCTTGAAAATTTAATTATTTTCTTGAAAATTCAATCATTTTCTTAAACAGTTATCCTTATGGATTGAAAATTTATCTTTTGGAAGAAGTAATCTTTCTTTGTTGAAAATTCGAATGCCTTCCAAAAGATTCGTCTTTTTAACTTAAAAATGCAATATTTTTAGATTAAAAATTTGATCATTTGGTTAAAGATTCATCTTCATAGGTTGAAAATTCTACTTCTCGTTTGAAAATTCAACTTTTTGTTAAAAAATTCGTCTGTTTTGCTTGTAAGTACAATTTTTGTTGTGACTGCAACTTTTTGGTTAAAGATTAAATTTTTGGTTGGAAATTCAACTATTTGTTTAAAAGTTCATCTTTCTCAGTTGAAAATTAACCTTTTCGTTAAAAATTTACTTTTTGAGCTTGAAAGTCAAATTTTTAGGTATAAAACAACTCTTTTGTTAAAAAATTTTTTTTATTGAAAATTCCACCATTTTGTTGAAAATGAAGTATATTTCGGCTTTAAATCGTAGCAACGTTTTATCTGCAATAATTTTTTTAAACAAATTTGTTTCCTCATTATTCCCCTATTTTTTTGAAAATCATTCTGTTTTTCCTGTTTTGAGAAAATTTTGTGCTGTGAAGTCGAAAATACAATTTGCATATATTTTACCTTTAAGTTCTGGAAGGTTTAATTATTGTCAAAATTCATCTAATAAAGCAATTAATATTTAATAATAATTATCATAAAAGTTCGAAAGTCAAGCAGTATATACCCCGGATTTTTTGTCCGTTTGTGTATCCACCTTGAAGAGTCACAATGATTGATAAAATACTAGACTCGTCAAAATTTAATTTATTACAATTTTTCCGTATATTTATGCTCCCTGGTCGAGTATATAACGTTAAGTAATAAATTGTGTTAATTTCTTCAAATTGCATCACAAAATATGATTAAAAAAATATATATATTTGCTAATTTTTTCCCCTCGTTCTGAATCATCGCTTAATCACGAATTTTGCTCTTATTGTATAATGAAAACGAGGAAATACCAGTAATTTGAAATCGGAAGTCGAGTTCTTCAGAGCTGAAGCGCGAGAATTGAGTGAAATTGTAATGCCTTCCACTCTTCAATTTCAATAGCGAGAATGAAGACGTAATGACACTTTGCAGTCGAACGTGCTCCTTCATAGCCCCCTATTTCTCTTTTTTTCATCCCACCTCGACTTTTTTCCACTTGTTTCTCTCTTTTTCGTTACTATCGTAACTGGCGGATTCCATTTCGAAATTTCCCTTGAGCTCCTACATCGGAACATTTTCCTCCAGCTTTTACTCGATTCCTCGGGTTTCGAAATCCACTTGCCGGACCATCGCTCCCAAACGTTTCCTTGTCCTTTTCCATCTCCTGTCTCTTGCTTTTACGCGTTACTTACTTTTCCAACCCCCAAACCTCCTTTCATCTTTCAGGAGAAGTGCATTTTCAAAAAAAAAAAAAATATTTTCTTTGACTCTTTTATCGAGGGCATTTCACTC
This sequence comes from Amphibolips quercusostensackenii, assembly GCA_032357855.1. Lineage (NCBI taxonomy): Eukaryota > Metazoa > Arthropoda > Insecta > Hymenoptera > Cynipidae > Amphibolips > Amphibolips quercusostensackenii. The sequence goes on along the minus strand of JAUELO010000031.1, from coordinate 1,217,723 downwards.
CCATTAAAAATGTTAACAGAGCTTCATACGTCTTGTTCTTAACTTTAAACGGATCGATCTTTCGAATTTCACGCCATTGGATAATCCAATATTAATATGTCAGAAATGGAAATTATTTTATTTTGGTACTACAAAAATTGAAAATGATCGCAAATAGAGAAAAGACTCAAAGAGACCTCATTTTCATTTGAATCGCCCGCTGCTGGAAGAAAATAGACTGGCGCGAAATTTAAATCAAGGGATTAAAAAATTGGTATAAAAATGAAGTTTTAATTTTGTGAGTGTTTCATTGGATAATTTATTCAACAATCTTCTTTGTCAACTCTTATACTTTATGCTATTTTTGTCAAAAAAATTGGTTGTAGCTTATAAATTAAAAGTGTTATAACAAGTTTAATTTCCCGCGTAGTAATAGATTCTAATTTAATTTGGGTATAAATATAAACAGAATTAATTTATTCTGATTATATGAACGCAACGCAAATTCAAAATGTGCGTCGTGAAATAAAATTTATTCGAAATTTAATCAATGTAAGTATGTAATGAAAAAAGTACTGTGTGAAAAGGTACGCTATTCTGATAATTGAAATTTGGTGGACCTAGTGCTCACTGTACAGCAGGAAATTTAAACCAGGGTGGCCACAGGGCCTTAAAAAGCTTCAAGGGATTTCAAAATATCTCAAAAGGTTTGAAATATTGTATGGTATTTTCAAGGATTTAAAAGAATTTTTGTTAGATTTCAATAATTTGGAGGGAATTCCGAAGGATTTTAATTATTTAAGGATATTATTAATAATTCCAGGAAACTTTAAAGAGTTTGAAAAAGTTTTAAAGCTTTGCGACAGATTTCAAAGGATTTGAAATATTTTAGGGTATTTTAAAAAATTCAAAGAAATTTTTAATAAATTTAAATAATCTAAAGATATTCCAATTTTTCTTAATATTTTAGGGTATTTGTAGAAGTTTTAAATAATTGTAAAGGGCCTTAAAAATTTCGAAGGGATTTCCAAATATTTTAAAGGATTTAAAATATTTTAGGGTGTCTTAAAATATTCCAAAGCATTTTCAAGAGCTTTAAAAAGTTTCAAGCTATTTTAAAAGATTTCAAATGATTTTAAATGTATATAAGGGAATTTTAAAACATTTCAAGGGATTTGTAATATTTAAAATAATTTGAAGGTTTTTTCAAGGATTTAATGATTTTAAGGCATTTTAAAAGCTCTCAAGGTATTTTAATAAATTTTTTGGGATTTCGGGAACTATAAGTTCAAAACCTAACTATATCAATATAGGAAATTCTACTAACAATACACCCTCATAAATCACATTTCATAAAATTTTACGCGGTTTTATAATATTTTGATGGATCTAAAACAATGTATTTACAAAAAGTGAAAGATTTCGTATGGTTTTTAAGATTTAAAGAGATTTTTAAATATTTTTTGAAATTCATTTGAATTCCTTTGAAATTCACCCTGAATGCTTATTAATGTATCCTTAAATGTTTTAAATTCTTTAGAATTTTCGTTTTTTTTTTTACATTTGAATTCTTCTAAATTCACTCAATTCTGCTTAATTTAATTAATTAAAAATTTCTTTAGTATTTGCTTAATTCATCCTTAATTATTTCAAACTCGCCTTGAATTCTGAGACATTCAATCACATTCTTTTGAATTCCCTTTAATTTTTCTAAACTTATTACAAACTTACTGAACTGATTACACTTTTAATATTTTTTAGTTGATTTTATTTTAATTGAATCCAGTTTAATTCAATTTAAATTTTTATGAATTTCGTCGAATTTGTCTCATTTCCCTTAAATTCCTGTAAATTCACTCAAATAGAAGTTTTAAAATAATTTTTTGCTAATTGTTTTGAATTCTTTTAAATTCAAAAGAACATTCGTCGCATTATAAATACACATTACTTACTTTTAGTCTGTTTTTGAGTTATAAATTAGTCACTTTGGTCACTTATTCACTTTTTTCGAGTAAATGAGGCTACGGCAATCCTGAGAATAACAAGCTAAAAGAGTATAATTTAAAATTTAAAATTGTTTGATTCTAATTATTAAGAGTTGTGTATTAAAAATGTTACAAGGTTGGAATTTCGTTCTTTAAATATTAATGATCAGGGAAAATGGAAAATTAGTGGGGAAAACCAGGGAAAACTTATAACTCTAATAAAGAACTTTCGTAGAAAATTTGAATGACAGTAAACTTCTGATCAAATATAATCATCTTTTGAATTATTTTTTTATCTTACCTGAAAGAAAAACTACAAAAAATGTAAAAAGATCTAATCTTTATTTAAATCTCGCGCACTTGAAATGTGATGCTGTTCTTCTGGCGGGAAGTTTAAAACTAGAAAGTAAAAATTCTACTTAAATGAAGTATGCCATTAGCATAATGAGTTTTTTTATTAGATACGTTACTGAACTCACTTTGTAAATTAAATAAACTTTCAAGTACTTAAGTTGAAAAGCTAATTTTATTTTCAAGCAAATGAAGAGGAAATGTAAAAAATCAAAAAGATTTTATTTCCTTGGATTGGCAATCGCTTTTCGAATTGGTTTTTATCGTATCTTGTACGGCTAATGCCAATTTAAATAGCTTAATGCAGTTCGCGTGTACCAGTTAGGATTATTGCGAGGAAGTAACAAGTACACGGCGATTGACGATTGCGTCGTTTCCTCTTTCATCTTGTCCGGTGAGTTTCCTTTTGCGCGTCTGATTTGTTTTTACATCAGCGAAATGCGATAATTTCTTGCGTAGCGCATGCTTCTCCCGCATTTTATTAACATTTAATGCTAAGCCACTACACAAAGTTGTATAATTAACTTTTCTACATTGAAATTTATAATTACATTCTTTAATTAACTTCTTAAATTAAGCTTTTGTAGCTTAACTTTTAAATTATATCCCTAGGTGCCTTAAACAATTTAACTACATTAACTTCTCACGAAGCGCCTGGTGATCGTGACCGAGGTCCTCACAGAGCGCCCGGACAGTTATGCCACGCCCCTAAGTCTTGGCGGGAAATACCTCTGAGACGCATTGGCGGATTATTTTAATATTGCCTCGCGCACGCGCATCTAATGCCTCGCTCAAGGCACTTACCGAATTTAAAGGTAATGTGAGGGAAAGGAACTTGGCGAGAAAAGACGCTGTTTAAAAAAGGGGCCTTGTGAGAGTCTTTGTGATGAGTACAAAATTTTTTTTTTTCTATAAATTAAGCACTTTACTTACAAGTTCTAATATTTAAACTATATCAATATATCAGAAAATTCTACTAACAATACACCATTATAAAACAATACAAATGATCCCTTGCAACATTTGAAAAAACTTCGACAATCTTTAAATAGTTTTATAATATTTTAGGATCTCTAGAAATCTCTTGAAATCCCTTGAAATCTTTTGAAAACACTTGAATTTAGAAATTTGGTAATATTTTGTTAAATATTTTGAAAACCCATTAAAAACTTTTCAAAAATCGTTAAAATCTCTCTAAATCCCTTTGAGTTCTAACATTAGTTAAAATCCACACTAAAAAAAAAAGGTTTTATTAGTATCTTGGGTGTGTTATAAGACCAAGAGGTCTTATTTTAAGCGAAAATATAGGTCTACGGCCTTCCTGCCTTGAGAATAAAAACGGACTTAGATTAAGGTGTAACAAAAAAGCCTAAATTAGCAATACGTTTTTTTCTGTGCATAAAAATTTGGTACAATCCCATAAAATCTTTTCATTGACCGTATAGTCTTAAAAAATTTTTTTAATTTCTTGCAATATTTTTAAATCACTTAAAATCATTACAAAATCGTTAAAATCCTTTGAAATGTTTTCACGTTTCAACTTCCGAAATCCCTAAAATCATTTTGAATACTTTTCAAGTTTTTTGTTTTGTTTAAAATAACCGATTTCCGGTTAAAAAAGGCTGAGATGCCATATTATCTTTCAAATGTGGTAAATATTTTTTCAAGTCTAATTTTCGATAAAAGATACAAATTTTTGGTAAAAAAACACTATTATAACATTTGTTTATGGTGGTACATCTTTTTGAACCCCGATGTTTTTTTTGTTTTTTTACTAATTTACCGTAAAAAATATTCAAATAGGCTAAAATCGTTTGAAAATTGTTAATTTTCTTTGAAATCATACCGATTTCCTGTGAAAAACGTGTGCATAACCTACAATTGTTTAAAAAATGTTAAATAACCAATTTTGGACGAAACACGTTGAGATATCTTTGATTTTTTCCAAAATTGAAAATCTTCTCTGAAATATATACCGATTGTTGGCGAAAATCGCTAGCATTAACCTGCAATTGTACAAAAATGTTAAATTTTCTTTGAAATATAATTATTTTTTACCAAAAAAAAAAACACATTTTCTGTATAAAACGATAACATAACGCAAAATTGTAAAAAAAAGGGTAATCTTCTTTAAATACTAATTTTTGTATTTCAAATACAAATACGTAACTAAAATAACACTAAAATAATCCAAAATTATTCATAAATTTTAAAACCTGCTTAAATTATTATTATTTTTCTTAAAAAATGATAACTTTCGTTGTAAAAAGACAATATGACCTAAAATTGTTCAAAAACTATAAACCGTTTCTAAAATCTAATGATTTTGTATTAAAAATTAGAAAAAGACACATTTAACTTTTAATTCTTGAAAAAATGGTAAATTTTAGAAATGTTATTATTTTTTTCTAAAATGTAAATTTTCTGTAAAAAACCTCAACATATAACTGAAAAACGAGTTTTAAAAAATTTTGTCTTTGAAACATACTAATTTTCCATTAAAATTACTAATTTCCGGTAAACAATGAATTGATAAACCTAGAATTCTTCAAAATTTCACATTTTTTGTACGTAGATATTTTTGCTTAAAATAACTGATTTCGTGTAAAACAAAGCATAACTGAAATGTAAACCTGTTCAAAAATTGTAAATTTTGTTTGAACTATAATGATTTTTGTTAAAAAATATTAATTCCAAGTGAAAAACTCTAATACTACCTGCAATTTTTATTAATTGTAAGTCTTTTTTAAAACTTTATGATTTTACATTCAAATTTATCTTCAAAAATACTAATTTCCAGCGAAATATATGTTTATAAGAAATATATGCATATAAGAAATATATATATATATATATATATATAATGTTTTCAAATAGTTTATTAAACTTATTTTAAAATTTTTATTTAACGGCGCAATATCATTAAAAAGCACGAATGTCTTGCAATTCGCATAAGTGTTTTAAAAGATTTTTCTTATTGAAAGGGATTTGTGGAGTTAATTTTCAAGATATAAAAAAACTTGAATTAATGAAAAGCCAATCAGGTCAAAAGTATTTGATCAGGTATTCAAGAACAATGCACCACTTTTTAAAAATAGGAATTCAGATAAAAGTAATTTTAGATTTATATATAAATAATAAGTCGATTAAAAATCAGCATTAGGATATTTAATCATTAAAAATTAGGTCGCACTTAAATATTATTATCGACAAACCCCAAATATCGATGGCTCATTAGGAGTCTCTTGTCCGGATTTAAATGGTCCAATAGTGGCGCGGATTGAGATAACGAAGTGTTCCAATGAATATTCTCGTCCGAGCGATTATAATGTTCAGGCGCAACGTCCGCATTTCGAGACGGAAATCCATTAGAAACGTCCGCGTCCGCATCTGGACGATGAAATTTCGAGAGTCCCTAGCCACCACGTGGAATCTCTGCCTTCCGCTTTTGGACGCGTCGTCTCTCGAGACGAATAACCCATCGGAATCGTGATTCCATCCCTAATAATTCAAGATTCCCATCGACTAAACGTCCATCTCTATCAATCTGTTTCAGAACCACATGACCACACCTGACACGAAGGAATTCCTTACGCTGTCAAATCACGTAACCCCTGGTGAGTAAAACCCTCATTCACTCTTGTTTCAGAAAATTACATTTTCCTTCGACCTATAGAGTCAAAAAAGACCAAAAATGTTAAAAACGTTGTTCTCCATATTTGAATTTGCCGCCTCTTTTTATTGGCGCGAAATTTAAACTGTTTGATTAAAATTGACACGTAAAGAATAATACAGGGTAGATGCAGGTCAGGGACAATCTGGAAATGAAGAAAATGTTAGGGATTCTGAAAAAAATGTCAAAAGTCACAACTATTGAATTTTAGGTTATACTTGTTTCTGAATTTTTCTCAATTCTTTTGAAATGTTTTAGGTTATTTAAAAAAATTCCGAGAAGTTTTTAATATATTTCAATAATTTGAAGAGAATTTGAAATATTTCAAAGATTTTAGGGTATTTAGAAAAAGTCCATGAAGTTTTAAAGATCTTTAAAAAGTTTCAAGGGACTTCCAAAGTTTTCAAAAGATTTTTAATATTTTAGGGTATTTTAAAAATTTCAAAAAAATTTTTAGTAGATTTCAATAATTTGAAGAGAATCTAAAGGATTGTTAATGTTTCTGGATATTCTTTAAAATTCTATTAAATTTTTAAGAGATTTAGAAAGTTTCAAGGTATTCCAAAATATTTCAATGGCATTGCCATATTTTACGGTATTTTGAAAGATACTAATTAAATTTTTAATATATTTTAATAATTTAAAGGTAATCTAAAGGATTTTAACATTTTTAGGGAATGTTTGAAACTTCCAAGGAATTTTAAAGCGCTTTAAGTAGTTTCAAGGTATTTCGAAAGACTTCAAAGGAATTTGAAAACATCCCTAGCGATTTCAAAAGATTTCAATAGATTTGAAATTTCTTTGGTATTGCTATTTCAAGAAGTTGAAAATTTTGTAAAGAATTTCCCAAGGATTTCAACTATTTTAAGGGACTTATAAAAGTTCACATTATAAAAGTTTCACATTTTATAAGATTTCCGAGAATTTTGATGATTTTAAGGGATTTTAAAAGCTCGGAAGATATTTTAATACATTTTCCAAGATTTCGAGAAATATCAGCAGATTTTATGTAATTTCACAGAATTTTATAATATTTTAATGTATTTAAAAGAATTTATTCACAAGAATTGAGGAATTTTGTAGGATTTAAAAGATATTACAATATTCTAAGGTATTTTCAAAGATTTCAGGCTATTTAAAAATATTCGAAATAATTTCTAATAGATTTTAATAATTTCAAGGGACTTCAAAGAATCTAAAATATTTTAGGGTATTTTTAAAAATTTAAAGAAGCTTTCAAGAGATTAAAAAAATTTCAAGAGATTTAAACAAATCTCGACGGATTTGAGGGATTTTAGGGTATTTATTAAACTTTTGAGGACTTTTCACGAGCTTTAACAAATTTAAAAGGATTTCAAAAGATTGTAAACGATTCTTAATATTTTAGGGTATTTAATAGTATTTCACGGGATTTTCAATTTATTTCAGTAATTCAATAGTACCTATTTTAAAAGATTTGAATTGTCTTAGAGACTCTAAAGATATTCCAAGGAATTTTTTACTGATTTCAATAATTTGAAGGATTTCAAAGGATTGGAAATTATTTAGGGTATTTTAAAAGATTTCAAGGATTTCTATTGCTTTTTTCACAAGAATTAAGAGGTTTTGTAGGGTTTCAAAGATATGAAAAGATTTTCACCTTTTTTTTGCAATTCATTCAAGTTCATTTAGAATTTACCCCAAATTCTTATTAATTTATCCTAAAATTTTCTAAATTTTTTGCAATTCCTCAGAATTTTGTTGATTTTTTTAGTTCAGTTGAATTCCTCTAAAGCCACTTAATTCCACTTGAATCACTGGATTTAAAAAAATGGTTAGTTTCACTTAAAATTCGGCCTGAAGTCTTCTTAATTCACCTTGAATTCACTGGCATTTCATCAAATTCTTTTGAATTCCCCTGAATTGTTTTAAAGTCGATTCAAACTTACTGAATTCAATGTGTTCAATATTATTATATATTCAATATATTTTTAAATTGTCTTTGAATCACTTAATTTTTCAATTCATCTTAAATTTTTATGAATGTCATTTAATTTTTTGCATTTCTCTTGAATGAAGAGGAATTTACTCCGATTTTGATGAAACCAAGGGAATTTTTTCATTTAAAAACAATTTTCTATATCATTCAAATTCCTTTAAATTTATCTAGAATATTTTAAAGTCTAATGATTCGAATTCTTTTAAATTCAAAAGAAAATTAGTCACATTTTGTGTTAGAAATTAGTCACTTGGTTACTTTTTTGGTTGAATAGGTCCCGATTTCACTATTTTGAGGTAAATTAGGATGCTGCTGCCCTGCCAATAATAAATTAAAAATTTATAAATTTAAAATTTAAAACTTATTTGTTTCATTTATAAATGATTCTTTATATTAAAAATGTTACAAATTTAGAATGTTGATCTTTAGATATATGCATATATAATGGTCTTAGTTAGAGAAAAATTAGGGAAAAGTCGGGGAATTTTGTAATTAAAGTTTGAGTAGAGTAAAACACTCTTGCAGCATGTGAAATGTATTTTAATGATTCGAATTTCGCGCTAATATAATTTTAATTGGCACTTATAAGTACGCCACAAGTATACTGTTAGTGAAATCACTAGTATTTTGTGGCAAAATCAGAGTGAAGAAATTTATATTTCACACGATAATGTCCTTCGCCGATTTAAATTTCGCCCCCCACGAATATAACCTAACCGGCGGGAAATTCAAATGGATAAAGTGAAAAAGTATCATTATATAAAGTTTCTCGTTGAAGAGTTGTGTATTTTAATATAAGATTTTATCAAACGATCACACGTGACAGGTTATATATAGTGTACGGTAATTTTATAGGATAAAAAATGCCTTTTATGTATAATCAAGGAATAAAAATGAAATCGAAAATGGGTTTTGTCATAAAATATGAGGTAGATAGGTACACATTTTGAAGTGTCGGTGTTTTAAATAATGACGTTCATGCTTCCTCGGTCAGTGTAACTGGAAAGGACGAAGAAGTCGTGGGTGGACATGGCTTGACGGTTAAGTACAAGTACTGAAGTAAATAAGTACATACGTACTCGCACACATGGGTTCACGTGAACGAGACTGTAATACTCGCTTGTCTATATCTACGTGCGAAATGTATAAATCTCAACCAGTTGGCCTACTCCTGAAGTAACTGACAGTGGTTCTCATTCTTTTTGGATTGAAAATGCACCTTTTATGGTAGAAAAATGAACTTTTTTTGTTAAGGTAAATGAATAAATTTGAAACTTGAAATTTTGAATCTGGTATTGTTGTTTTCCATTTATACAAGATTCTATCTTAAAAATGTTACAATATTAATGTTTAGGGAAAATGAAGAATTTGTCAGAGAAAAGTCGGGAAATTTTGAAAATGATGTTTTATGACCATTCTGTTTATGGCTATTTTCCTTGTTGCACACTGCACAATGGATGAGATTTGTAACCTGCAAAGAATAAGGAGAGCATGTTGACATGAGTTTACGATTGTACAATATTGACGATAAATTGTGCTCTTCTCTCGACACTATTAAATCTTATAATTTCAGTTTTAGTATTCGCATAAATAAGATATAAAAGAAAAATGTTGAGAGAAGTATGAATAAAAGCAATGACTGTATACATCGACTCACTTTAGTATCAGGGATATAAAACGTCGCCAAGAACGTAGATGTTGTACGCAAGCCATAAAATTCCATGTAACAACAATGCCATCGAGAAAAATCCTTAACCATATAAGAGGCTTACCCCAGGTGCATTGTTATTTTATTTACTTCTTTTTTTCATTTTCTTTTTGTTCTTCTCGCAAAAGCTTGGCATATATGCCAAGAAAATCTTCTTTTCTCCTCCAAATGTCTAGAGTTGCACACATTCTCAATATCATTGCTTTTCCTTTTAGCTGGGGTCTCTTTTTCCTCCGATAGTGCCTTCCTACTACATCATATTACATATAGTTATACGTAAAATATTCCTG
>JAUELO010000031.1:1186584-1199220 GCA_032357855.1 Amphibolips quercusostensackenii | reverse complement strand
TGAATTCTTTAGGGATATTTGAGCATATTTTTCAAAATTCCGAGTAATTTTTAAGATCTTTAAAATGTTTCAAGGGATTTCAAAAGATTGCAAAGAATTTAAAATATTTAAGGGTGTTTTAAAATATTCCAAGGCATTTGCAAGAGATCTATAAATTTTTAAGGAATTTCCATGGATTTAAATGATTTTAAGGGATTTAAACCATTTTCATGCGATTCAAAAAATTTTCTTATAATTATGAAGGATATGAAAAGATTTTTATAGCACTTTTAAAGTTTTAGGATGATCTAAAATTTTTCAAAGGATTTTATAAGATTTCCTTGGATTTAATTATTTTAAGGTATCTTAAAAGCTTTCGAGGTATTTTAATACATTTTTCAGGATTTCAGAAAGAAATATTTACAAAAATTTGAAAAATTTTAGGATATTTTAAGTTATTTCAAAAAATTTTCAATTAAAGTCAATAATTTAAAGAGATTTCAAAGAATTGTTAAGATTTTAGGGCATTTTTAAAAATGGTAAGGAACTTTTAAGAGGTTTACAAAATTCAAGAGTAAATTATTGTATAATAATTCTATATAATTAATAATTATAATTATTAATATATAATTAATTTGAAATAGTTTAGGGTATTTTTAGTAGACTTCGATAGTTTAAAGTGATTTCAAAGGATTCTAAAGATTTTAGCTTATTAAAAAAAAATTCTAAAGAATTTTCAAGAGCATTACAAAATTTTAAGGGATTTCGTAGGATTTGAAATATTTTTTATTATAATCAGTGCCAAGGAATTCTTAATTTATTTCAGTCATTTAATAGGATTTTAAATTACATGAAATATTTCAGGGAATGTTAAAAGATCCAAGGGAATTTCATATTGATTCTAATCATTTGAATAGATTTTAGAAAATTTGGGATATTTTAGAGTATTTTAAAGGATTCTAAGACATTTTCAACAGATTAGAAGATTGTCAAGGAATTTCAAAGGATTTAAATTATTTGAGGGTATTTTCAAAACTTCGAAGAAATTTTTCAATTGATTTCAGTAATTTGATGGTATTGCAAAAGACTAAAAATTTTTGAGGGTATTTAAAAAGATTTCAAAGAATTTTAAAATGATTTCAACAATAATTCGAAAATATTTTAAAGGAGTTGAATTATTTTAGGGTATTTTAAATTATTCCAAGACATTTTTAAGAGATCGAAAAAATCTAATGGGATTTCCAAGGATTTTAATTATTTCATAGAATTTGAAAAGATTTGAAAAAAGAGAGAAGTAGAGAAAGGATTTTAAAAGCTTTCAAAGGTTTTCATAAGATTTCCAAGGATTTCAATCATTTTTAAGGAATATTGTTAGATTTTATAGATTTTCACAGAATTTTTCAATTTTTCAATGCATTTCAAAGATTTTATAAAAAAAAAAAATTTCGTTTGTTTTCAAAGATTTGAAAAGATTTCGATTGAAAATTCGGATAGAACCATTTTGATTTCACCCTAAATTCTGATTAATTTATCCTAAATGTTTTTAAATTCTTCTAAAGGCTTTGGAATTCTCTTGAATTTTTTAAATCCACTTCAATTCCTCTAAATTCTTTTTAATAAACTTGAAGTCTTTCAAACTTGTTGCGAATTCTTAGGCAAATTTTCATGAAACTTATTGCAAACTTACTAAAATCTATGTAAATTATTTTCTAATTACTTAATTCTTTTCTAAATTTGCCTTAAATTTTAATTAATTGCATCGAATTCTTCTCAGTTACGCTAATGCTCACGTAGAAGGAAATATAACGTAGAAAAACTTACATAAAAAAATCAGTTTCGAACGCTAGCGCAATGTATGGTTATCGGGGGGCAATTTTTTTCCTCCAGGAAGCTCATATCCCTATTTGAGAAGATAATTCCACCGAGATGATCAACAGTTGCGCAAAATATTACTAAATTAATAAAATATTGAATTTTCGATTTCGAGAATAAAAGTAAGCATAAACTATGTTAATAGCACCGCCTGGTTTTACGATCGATCACTAAAATCGATTAAAATTTACTTCTGACGACATATTTAAAATAGAAAAAATATTCAAACAGGCATCGTTGCCTGTCCATTTAAGTTTTAAATCGATTTTAGTGATCGATCGTAAGACCAGGCGGTGCTGTTAACATATTTTCTGTTTACTTTTTTTCTGGAAGTTGAAAAATGCGATATTTTATCAATTTAATCATTTTTATTGCAAATTTTAATGATCCCCAGGGACTTTCGCCCTCAAATATAGATTTGAGCTTCCTGAAGGAGAAAAAATTGCCCCCCGATAACCATTCGATGCGCTAGCATTCGAAACTGATTTTTTCAGGTGCGTTATATTCTCCAACTTTACCGCTGCTGCGCTTTTTTTAAGAAAAAAAAGTGAATCGTATTTGTTTACTTGTTTTAACAATTTTGATCTTTTTTTAATTTAATATTGATTGTTATAAAAATATTTCAATGAAAAATTATGTATAATAATACTACTGGTTTTTTCTCTGATAAAATAGATTTTTATAAATATTTTTCAGGCGAAAAATCATATATAAAGTTTAACTAGAATATTTTTCTAAATAATGCTGATTTTTATTAATAGCAAAGACATTGACTCATTTTATGAACGGTATTAAATGACGGGGTCAGTGAAACGGTAAAGTAATTTTTGAATTACTCCAATTATTTCAGTTACAATCAAGTAACTATCAGTTACGTGCATCTTACTACAGTTCAGCGATACTTAATTTAATGTCTCTTGACACTATCTTGTACCGACCTCCTCAATTAGAAGCTCTTGCCAAGGAAATCTTATATAACGAGTGCCCATTTACACCATATTTGTATGAAATGTAAAACTATGAAACTACAGAATACAACGAAAAGAAAAAAAGATCAAAAAGAAAAAGAAGGTATTATCATCCTCGCAAAAGTGCACTATCAAATAAGTTAATGTGTGGTTTCGTAAAAAGGATTCTGAAAGAACACAAAACGTAAAAGTCATTTTTCATTTTACAAAGTTAAACTTTATACGGTTGGAAGAAAGTTCACTGGCCTAGATATAGGATTCTCTCTTTATTTTTGCGTAAGATTGTTTATTACTTTTACTATCACCTAATTCGCATAGTATTCAGTTAATTAGAGGATGGCATTAAAGTCTAAGAAAAAATTCCCAGTCAATTGAAAATTGGAAATCTGACAAATTATGCAGTTTTAATTTCAGTATCAGTTAATTTCTAAATTATAAATTTTCTAAAAACTAAACATTTTTAACTGGCAGCTCACAAAGTTCCAAATTTTTTTATTTATTTATCATACCTTAAACAAACTTTATTTGTAGATCAATCCTAGTAGTAGAGTTTTGGCCAGTAAGTGGCAAAGCTAATTAAAAAAATGTAATTGTACAACAAAGTACAATAAAGTAATATACTTTCAAAAATTTAATTTATTTTAAAAATGTGTAATTACTTGTAATTACTTCAAGAAGTATTTAAATTTTAGCAAAGAATTATAGCTTTTTGGTAGATTTTTTTTTTTGTAATTTTCTAATATTTTTAACAATTTGTAATAAAATAATCAGGGTGTTACCTATAAAAAGAATGATGTTACAGTAACGAGTTATTTTCTTCTTAAAATAAGATTTTTATGAACTATTTTTGGTCCTGAAGATATATTTAAGGTCGTCTACTGTCTCAAAACTAAACCATTACCCTATTTTTTTTTACTTTAAGCGCACACCTTAGTCTAGAAACAAGACCCTTTTTTTTAAAACAAAATTTTTTGATTATGAAAAATTTCTATTAAAAAAAACTTTTCCTTTGGCAATAAAAACAACAGCCGATAAGACATCGTTGTGGCAAATTGATGTATTAATTTCTGCCATTTTCCATAATTTTAAAGCGGTACTTAATTTAGTTTAGACCTCACACTCTTCCCCTTTTCCCCTCTTTTCCCCTTACCAACATTTTGTTTTCCCCCTATTTTCAAGAAATATCCCCGTTTTCTCGTTTTTTTTTCTTAAATTTGAGAGAATAAAAAAATCCAACTATTTTTTATTCGGAAGTCATGTTTTTTAGTTAAAAATTTTACTATTTGGTTGAAAATGTAAATATTTTGTAGAAAATTTAACTATTTTGTCATAGTAACATCTTTTATCGAAATTTCAAAATTTTTTCTTTTTATTCGGATTTTTTATTCAAAATATATCCTTTTAAATTAAAAAATAATTTGTTTTTGTAAAAGTCCAAGTATTTAGTTAAAAATTTAATTATTTTGTAAAAATGTAACGTTTCGGGGTGACAATTCAACTATCTCGAGAATTATTCTCTCAAAAGTCTTCTTTTTTGGTTGAAAATTTACTATCATTTTGCTTTTGTTGAAAATTTATCTTTTTGAATAAAAAGTCAACTACCTAGTTAAAAATTTAACTACTTTGTTAAAAATTAGTTTTTTTTGTGGAAAATAATTTTTTTGACTGGAAACCGAATTAGTTGCTTGACAATTCCTCTTCTTTGTTTAATTAAACTGTTTATGACTGAAATTTTTTTTATATTTTTTAGTTGAAATATCAATTTTTATATTATTTGTATAATTATCAAATTTTTTGTCATAATTAGTCTTTTTTGGTAGAAACGTTATCTTCCTTGGTTAAAAGATCACTTTTTTTGTTAAAAATTCACCTTCTTTATAGAAAATTGGAATGTTTTCAGAAAAATTTAACTATTTGGTTAAAAATTTTAACTATTTTGTTTGAAGATTCATCTTTCTTGGTTGAAAATTAAGTTCTTTGGGGTTGGAAACTTAACTATTTTGTTAAAATATAATTATTTTATTAAAAATTCAACTTTTCATTTTGAGTAATAGACTTCCTTCTAAAATAATCGTCTTTTTATCTTCAAAGTGCTTCAAATAGTGTTATTGTACCAGATTGTATTTTTAGTCTTCTTTTTTTATTGAAAAGTCTACTATTATATATATATATATATATTTTTTTTTTTTTTTTTTTTTGGGAGAGTTCATCTTTTTCGGATAAAAATTGAACTAATTGATTTAAAGTTTGACTACTCTGTTAAAATTCATTTTTGAAATCGAAGATTTATCTCTGCGGTTGAAAGTTTAACAATTGTGTTAAAAATTCATTTTTTGTTGCTCAAAATTAATTTCTTTTACCTGGAATTCGAATATTTGGTTGGAAATTTATGTATTTTGTTGAATATTTGTCTTTTTTGTTGAATCAAACTGTTTTGGATTCAAATTTAAATATTTTTTGGTTCAAATTTCAACTATTATATTTTCTGTATTCATCTTTTTTTTTATAGAAAATTGAAACTTTTTTTTTAAATTCAAATGTCGTCTGAAAAATTCGTTTTTGTGGCTTCAAAATCCATCTCTCTTTGTTAAAAATAAGATATTTTGTTGGAACTTTTACAAGTTTGCTACATAACCTGCAAATGATATTCACCATGTCGTTATATCTACCCTGGCAAAAGTTTCGGATAGGAATTGTTCCAAATCATTCCGAATCATCCTGAAATCTATATCCGAACCAACCTGAGTCAATCTGAACCAATTTGAAAAAAGTTCTACATTTCGTTTAATCCAAACCGGTTAAAAATTAATCTGACTCAATCCGGTTCAATCCCAAACAAATTTTCAATACCAATGAATCCGAATCAATCCGAACTCGGATTGATATATAATGTTCGCAGTGAATTGAATTCATTCGGATTAAAAATCGGTTTAGGTCAATCCGAGTTCGTATTCACTCGCATTTAAAATTTAGTTCGAATTGATTTGGATTGGAAGCGCGGGTTGAATCGGATTAAGTCGAATTAATTTTGAACTGATTTCGATCAAATGAAATTAAAGACTTTTTTCGGATTAGTTTAAATAGATTTGGATTGGTTCGGATTAGTTCGGATACAGATTTCGGAATGATTTGGTCTCTTTCGGAATGATTCGGAATGAGCTCCTATCCAAAACATTCGCCAAGGTATTGTGATAGCTATAATATTTTATGCTTTAATTCTCTTCATATGTCCGTCAGACTATCTAGTACACGTGTGCTTTGACGAAAAAATTGTGTTATTAACTGAATTAAGTGTCGCAGTGGGCAAAGCGAAAAAATAGGTTCTTTAAAAAAAAGTCTATTAAAATTGGGTTCCTTTGGAGATCCAACTGGGATCTCCTTTGGAACAAATTCATCGTTTCGGTTTCCTTTTCAGCAAGAGAGGTTCCTTTTTGTTGCACCTTCTTAGGAACCATATAGTCCCAGTTTTTTCTGTATTTAGATGGTTTAAAAATGTCAAAAATGATTATATGAAAAGCAGAAAACAAAATGAAAAACCAGCAGTGCGTAGTAACCTAGAACATTTCCTACGGCCGACCCAATTTTCTATCCGGACTAAACTCTAAACAATGAGGACGTCAAGGTGCGTTAGAATTTGGTGGACGCCAGATGACGTGAGGGCCGTAAACTCAGAGACTTCTTTGTTGCTCGAATCAAAGTAGGCCAAGCCTACTTCCGCCTACAAAACACAAGCAGTAAAACCACCATTACATGCACTATACGCTATAACTAGAGACTAAACTATAACTATAGAATGGTACACACTCTATAACCACCATCGCTATCACCAGTACCACCTCTGCATGACAAAAAGCCTAGTGTCATCGCGGCAACTTTAGAGAATGGCTAGGCAGCTCGTTTAACGCTACACTGGGACGCAATCCTCGCACGATTGCGCAATACTTTTTTTCTTTCTTTCTTTATTTTTTTCTTTCTTTTTTTTTCATTCTTTCTTTCGGCGCCACAATCGTTCTTTGTTCTCCAAAACGTATGTTTGTCGCGACGTCAATCGATGGCTACAATCTGAACTCTTGACTGTGCGTGCATTCATTTCTTTCGGTCACACTATGTCCCCATGGACTTTAATTAAAGGGGAATAGGCGACAAAGAAAATATTGCTTTAGGTTTGAATCGAATTTCCTAGAGAGGGTTGGGAAAATGTGATTGGAAGATCGAAAAGGAAAACATATTGTCAATAATAATTCAGGAACAGTTCGGTTTTGGGGCTTATTTTTGGGATTTGGGTAGCTTCATTATTATGTTAGAATAGATGAAATATTTCGATTATGGCCAAAATTCGCCATTTTACGCGTTTTTATATTTTCTTTTTCTTGAATAATCTGTTTATCTTCAAATATGTGCCTGAGTGGACACATGGAATTGTTTAAGGCTGATGTATTGATGTTATGACTAATGTATTAGTTAGCCCTTATTATGGTGGCTTAGAAAAAGAAAAGTTTCGATTTTTTTGCCCCCCCCCCCCCCTATTGTAATTTTTCCAAAAAACGTAAATACCTGTTTTTTTTATATTAAAAGAGCCTGCCCACCACCTTAAGTTTACCGTATTAGAATAACATGGGAAAAAACACATTTTTATAAATTCCTTCCAAAACATTAAAATGTGTGATAAAGTATAGGCCATTGCTTTTATGATCTCCTGAAACCTATTTAAGAAATAGAAATCCATCTTTAATTTTTAATGTCAAATCCCCTAAGCTAACTTCATATTGCCCCAAAAACTACCCCATGTAAGTGCAATAACGATTTAGCGGGATATTGAACTTAATTATTATTTTTTCCTTATTTTTTTATAAATCCCCATAGATGAATAAATTACAAATTTTATATGTTTGTTGGATAATTTTGAATCGCTAAAAACATTTTTGTTTATCTGAAAAAAAAATTGTCCATAGAAGACCGCGCATTTAGCATATTTTATAAAGGTTGTATATTGAATATAATTCAAGAGTGAATATGTTGATTTTAATCATTTTTTACTGTTAAAAAAATTTATTTATATCTATATCCAACATTTTAAGGGAAAGAGCTAGAAAATTGTACTTTCTTGCTAGTTTTGCAAAAATTTAAAAGAATTTAAACTAAATCTTACTTTTTCCAAGTTATTTCTTAGTGTTTAAACAATTTTTATTTGTTAAAACAATTAATTATCTTATAATATCGCGAACTAATAGTATCTTTGAATGCCTTAAACTAAATAAGAAACGTAAAGAGTGATTTAAAAAAAATTTTGTTATCGATTTATTTTTTGAATAATTAAATAAAAACAATTAGGAATAACGAATCTCGCTTAAAGCATAACGTTATAATTAGAATTTTATAACTTTAAGTAATCTTTTTTGGTCAAAAATTTAACTGTTTTATTTTGTTTTTGTCATTTTGAATAGAAAATCCGTCCCGCTTTTAAATAATAAATTCGTCTGTTGGTAGAAAATTCATCTTTTCTGGTTGGAAATTCATATTCTGTGATTGAAACTTAATTTTATTTAATTGAGAATTTTACTATACTATTTTTGGTCCAGAATTCATATCTTTTGGTTAAAATTTCTAATAATTGGTTGAAAATTTAATTATTTCCTTAAATTTTCGACTATTTTCATAAAAAATCACCTTTTGTGGTTGAAAGTTAATTTGAAAATTAATTATTTTAATATAAAAATTCTACTATTATATTTTGGGTCTGGAATTTAACTCTTTTCGTTTAAAATTATACTCATTGACTTGAGATTTAATTACTTTCTTGAAAATTCAAGAATTTCCGAGAAAATAATATTTTTCTTAAAAAATAATATTTTTTAGAATAAAATTTAACTGTTTTGTTAAAAGTTTGTCTTTTTGAATAGAAAATGCATTCTTTTGCATTGTAAAATTCATCCTTTTGGATTGAAAATTCATCTTTTGATATAAAAGTCATCTTTTGTGGTTGAAAATTCATCTTGCTTAGTTGAAAATTCATCTATCTTCTGAAATTTTCGTCTTTTTTCCTTTAAAATTCAAGAATGTCGTTAAAAATGCAACTTTTATCAGTTGAAGTTAGATCTTTTTTGTTTAAAAATTCCATAATATGTTTCAAAATTAATTTTTGCAGGTTGATTATTCAACTATTTAGTTCAAAATTGAACTTTCTTGTTTAAAATTCCTCTTTTTGGCTTGAGAGTTCAACTATTTTATAAATGCAAGTGTTCGATTGGAAATTAATTTTCTTTGTTGAAAACTTAACTGTTTTGTTGAAAATTTACATTCATTGGTTGTGAATTAAGTTTTTGTGAAAAATAATTATTTTCGGGTTTGAAAGTCGAATGTTTTCTAAAACATTCGTTTTGTTTAAAAAAATCAACTCTTTTGTTCAAAATTCATCTTTTGTAGTTGGAAATTCCACTATTTTGTTAATAATGCAATATATTTTGACTTAAAATTTTAGGTATGTAATACCTGCATTTATGTTATTTAAGATAATTTTTTCCTCTATTGTTCCCCTATTTTATTTAAAAATAACCCCTTTTCGCCTGTTTTGAAAGCAGTTTTGGTAGCTTTGTTATGTTATCGTACAATTAAATTTGTTTCAAAATATGTCATTATTATATCGACGTGTATATGTAACATATTGAAATTTTTTTCCTATATTGAATAGAGACATTTTGTAAGCGAAATTCTTTAACATTTTTTAACACTATATTTTCTTTTTGTTTCAGGTAAGCTGCTTTCGTGGATGTATTTTACTCTCTAAAATCTACCACTTCTGGTGAGAAAAATATAGTGAACGAAAATAATATTACTCAACTTAATGATTTTGTTTTTTAAGCCCTGAACTTAAGGAAAGATTTAAAGTTAGAAATTTCGAAGATATTCAGGGCTTGGAGAAGGTCCAAACTTTCATGGATGAAGTTTTTATTTTTATACTTCAAAGCGGAAAGATTTGAAAAATGTTACGGTCTATATTTCAAAGCGTACTAAATCAAGGAACATGGCAGACTGAAGTTTACACTTATCAAGGAGTTGTAAACGACAGGTTAAATATTTACGATCATTTTTCAGAATGTTTTTATTAAATATTCATTTAATCTCTGCTATCAAATCTGTGAATCTGTAAAATCAGTTTTCCTATCTTAAACACTAAAATTTAAGTTTATAAAATTAATTGTCGAGAAATTTATTATTTCAAAGTTATAAAATGAATAAAAAAATTAAACAATAATTGCAAATATTTTACTGGAAAGCATGCCAGAATTAAACGAATTTGAATCTTAAAAGTATGTTTTTTAATCGGATCCACAAAAAGTTGAATAATTTGTAGCATGAAGTGCTGCACTATTTAAAATTGGAAAAATTAAAAATTGAACATTTATGACTAAAAAAATTCAGAATTTATATGTTTCAGAAATTTGGAAAATATTTTTAAATGAGTTCAAATATACTGAAATTTAAGCACAAAAAAAATATTTTAGGTCATTTCTAAAAAAAATAGTACGAAAATAGTGAGAATGTTTTTATGGTTACCAATAAAAGAATGAGCTTAGTCAACAAATTTTGAAACTTTTTTTCCTGAATTTTGCTATTGTTTAAAGTTGGAGCTAAAAATTCGTTACACTGAGAAAATTATCAAAAGATTATAATTTTGAGACAACATTTTTCTGTAAATATAATGTTGGCTAATTTTGATTTTTTTCTATATTAGCTTTTTTCAAATTGTTTGACTTTTGGAAAATTGTAAATAATTTCTAAGCAAAGTTACATGTTTTCATTTATTTTTCTTTTGCTTCAATTTCGCGAGAGTATAATTATTTAAATTCGACCAATAAACTCCTTGGCTTAGTGCGTTAATAAAATAGGCTTGAAAAAACTCTTATTTTCGTAATTTTGATATTTTCGTGAATGTCAATTTCTTTTCATTTCTGGAGGCCTAAATTTCTACGGATCTTTATTCTCACACCTATTAAAAATGTAAAGATAATTTTTGTAGGTACCTAGAACGTTTCTACTGGTAAAAATACGCTAGAAAAAAGTTCGATTAGTCTAGAAAATCAGAAGTGTAAATGTAATAAATTTTTTTAAACTGAGTTTTGGATTTTTTTTTAATTATTTTTTTTCTAATTACTTTAAATATTATTTTTTCTATTTTATGGTGTCTTTGAAAAAATTTGATAAGCTAAAAATAATACTTAAATTCAGATGAAAAAGAATAATTTAAAAAATTCAAAACACAGTTTTAAAAAATTCAATGCATTTACACTTATGACTTTTTAGACTAATAAAATTTTTTACGTATTTTCACTAGTAGAAATGTTCTAGGTACCTGTGAAAATGTCTTCTACATTTCTGTAGATTTGAAAATTATTATTTGTTAAAAGTGGTCTTATAAACATTAATAATCTCTGATGGGGCGTCAAATAAAAATGGTTAAAAAATTTTGGCAGTCATTTGAGGCCTCCAGAAATTCAAAAAATGACATCCACGACATTAAAAAAGTTACGAATATGAGAATTTTTCAAAAACATATTTTTTCAAGGCGAAAACCCAAGGCATTTATTGATCGAATGCAAATAATGTACTTTTTGAGGATCCTCATACGCTACTTTTCCTCATAGTTCCATTTCCAATTTTCAAAATTTTGTTTTTTCAACCCACCCTATGATATAATTAATTCAAAGCAATAAAAAAGTTCACAAATATATTTTATCTACTTTTTGCGTTCCTTCTTAGAATTCTAAAGAAAAATAAATGACAAAATCAGCCTCTACTTCTCCAGAATGAGATAAAAGAATATAATGTCTGGATAAAATTGAGAACCATCAAGAAGCTTTGTTGAAAAAAAGAGAGAGAAAGAGAAAAAAAAGATAAAGAGGAAGAATTAAGGAGGGGATGGGGCCAACGTGACCCGGGGAGAGAAAATCTAATTGCTGTCCAATTTCCCGCGACACAAGGGTCATTGCGAGGGCACGTACGAATTCACTTCTCGCGAGTTGTTTTCTACTGTTTACATTTTGCAACCATTAATCTTTCTGTCACTGGTGGGCGAATTTCATTATTGACGAAAGGGGGACGATAAAAAACGATTTGTTAACAGAGTTCACTTACAAATTGAAAATAATTGCAAAAAGCCCAAAAAATTTTTTAGTTTTTGAAGTGCAATTCTAAATAAATAGTCCCAAAGAGGTCGAAAAAATTAAGCTTTTTTCTTATAAATTTCATTTAGTTGTATTCCAGACGTTAAATTATAAATATTTTACATCCCGATGGCACAATAATTTGGAATCAATAGTTTAATTTTCAAACAAGAAATATGAATTTTGAACAAAAAATGTAACAGTTGATACTTCAATCCAAATAGATTTTTTATTTGAATAAAAAATAGTTGAAATAATAAAAAAAGACAAATTCTTAACAAGATAGTTAAATCATCAAGTAGAATAGATGAATTTTAAACCAGTTGTGTTTTTAATAACAAAAATCAAATAGTTTACAAAGTAGACGAATTTTCTACAAAAGAGTTCAATTTTTTAACCCAAAAATATGAATTTTCAACAATAAAGTTATTTTTCAACCTAAAATACATAAATTTTGAACAAAACAAAAGATGAATTCTCAAGAAAAAATGTAATAGTTGATATTTTAATCTAAAAATATTTTTTATTTTCAATCAAGAACAATCGAAATGATCTTAAAAAAGGGAATTCTCGAAAATTTGGTTGAATACTCAAACAAAAAGATTAATTTTCAACCAGTTGTAACTTCAATAAAAAAAAAAAAAAAAGATCAAATA
>JAUELO010000031.1:1137411-1149631 GCA_032357855.1 Amphibolips quercusostensackenii | reverse complement strand
ATTAGTCTTGTTGGTTGAAAATTCATATTTTTGCTTTAAAAGTTAACTGTATGAGTTAAAGATTCATAATTACAGTTGAAAATTCACCTTTTATGCTAGAAACTAATTTCTTTTACTGAAAATCTAGCTATCCAATTTTATGTTGAAAATTCTGCTTTTTGATTGAAAATTCATGTATTTTGTTAGAAATCCGTATTTTTTGTAGAAAATTAATCTCCTTTGTTTAGAATTCATCTTTTTGGTCAAAAAATTCAATTATTCTAATTAAAGGTTCATCATTGTAGTTAAAAGTTTATCTTTTTGGTTTAAAGTTTAACTATCCCAGTTAAAGATTCATCATTCGTTTTTAGTTTTTGTTGAAAATTAATCGTTTTATATTAAAAGTTTACTATTTAATGTTTGGTTAAAAATTTATCTTTTTTAGTTGGAAATTCAACTATTTCATTTCAAAATAATTTTTTTAGTTGGAAGTTCAGCTCTTGTTGAAAATTCAGATACTTGTTTAAAAATTAAACTCTTCTGGTAAAAATTTATTATTTTACTTAAAAATTCATTATTTTACTTGAAAATTCATCTTTCTAGTTGAAAATTCAACTATTTGGTTGAAAGATAAACTATTTTCTTTAAATGTCATTATTTTAGTTAAAAATTCATCTTTTTCGTTACAGATTCAGATTTTATTAAAAAATGTATCTCTTTGGTTCAGAGTTTAACAATTTTGTTGAAAATCCATTTTTTTGTGTAGAAAATATATTTTTATCCTAAAATTTAACTAATACTTTTGAATATTCCATTGTTTTATTTGAAAATTCATCTTTTTGGTTGAAAATTAATTTGTTCCTAAGGATTTAACTATTTTGTTGAGAATTCTGTTTAGCTTTGATTTTTTAATTATTTCTTGGTGGTAAGGTATATAAGATAGTCATATTTTTATTCTGAATTCTTAAAAATAAAGAGGATTACGTTTCAGTTTTTTAATTATTTTATCTAACTTTAGCTGTTTTGTTTGATTAGAAACTCGAAAATAATGAGAAATGTTTTATTTTAGATTCTACCAAAAGTTTAAAGTCGACGCTTAAAAGAGAAAAACAAGTTCGGAACACTCTTTCTGACTTTTGTTATACGACCTCCCATCAATCATACTGAGAGTTGAAGGAAAATGAAATGCCAGGTTTGACGGAAAGACCAAATGTCGCGTAGGGTAATTTCGATTACTCGATAACCTCGAGATTTATTACGCGAAATATTTTTCAAAAAGACTTCTCTATTTTAAAGTTTGCTTTCAACTAGAATATATTGTTAACTTTTTTTCATTAGTTTCACTTCTTAAGTCAATTAAAGTATAACTTATAAAAGGAAAATTGACTACTATAAGCCGGGGCTAACCGGGACACACTGGGGAAACCTGGCTGCTTTTAGTTTCATGTTTTATTATTTTATTATTATTTTTTTAATATAAAAATTCGAAAGATTTTTCGTTATTTTCTGAAAAATAAGTGTCATTCTTCACAGACTATTTGGTTCAATTTCGTTACAAAGTTTTGATCGAGTTTTTTTTATTTCTTTGTTTATATATACTTCAAAATTTTCTATTGGTTTCCTTTTCTTCGAACCGTCTCACGATACAAAGTGTAACATAATTTAAATTATAATTTTTTTTCCGAAAGAAAAATTACAAGCTAATTTATCAACATCTAATAAGTTTTTATTTTTTTTTTTGTTACAGATCCTGATTTAATAGAAAATAATGAATATGGAATTACGAGCGACTTTCAGTAAAGGTAATAAATATTGAGGTCTATAGAGCCTTAATTAAAATACATTTTAATATTTTTCGCGATAAGAGAAGAAATTAAGACACTTTCAGTTATCATCTTGAAATTATTGGAATTTCTTCTTCATAATTGATTGGTCTAATTATAACTTTCACGAGAAGTACGAAAGAGATTATACAGACCTTTAAGCACTTTTAAGAGTTCTTCTCGTTTAATAGAACGATTCTGTTTCTTTTCAAAGATAAGATTCGGGTTTTTTCTGTTCCTAAACTACTGTTTTATAATTTTAAATTTAGAAGATGCTTTTCAAAAGACATAAATCGACTCAGTATGGAAAAGATCAATATTTTAATTATTTAGAATTTATTTTCTTCATATTCGCACTAGACAGATGTATGCAATAAATGAAGATAAAAATAAGAATAGTTTGAAACTAACGTAAAAAGTTATGATAATTCACTAAGAATTTTTTTTAAATTATAAACTATTTTAAAAGAATTTGTTCCTAGAATAAAAATCAAAGACTCAAATTGCACGAGCTTTGCAAAAAAATGGATACCGTTAGAAAAAAATTCTAGAAAAATCTCTCGTTTCTGAAACTGTACATTTGGTTAGACATATAATTTTTTTTGTAAAATACCGGTATATAATTCTACAATAATGGAAAAATTAAATCAAATTAGCTTAACAAAAAAAAGGAAGAATTTGCAAATCTTTATCACGTTGTACAACCATAGTGCTGACGTTGTTATCATTTGATAGTTTGCAATAATGAAAGTTTGAATAATTACAAATATTCGAAGTTCTGCATTTGATTCTTATCCTTTTATAATTTGTTTTGAAAAATTTTCAACGTTTCAAATTTTGTTGTTCCTTTTTTATTCTTATTTAATTTTTAATTTTTATCTTTTTTTAAATTGGAATAAATTAAGAAATAATTATTATTTTTGAAAGTTCTTTGGCTCGTTTTAAAGGCATGTCTCCATAGTATTTTTCTAAATTGTAAAAATATTTTTAGACTCTTTTTTCGGAGATTCTACCCTAGGGTCAAACTTGGCCCCAAAAAGTCAAAAAATTTAAAGTAGCTATTGTGCTTACCAAATGATTTTAAAAATTCAAAACAATAATGTTTTTATAAATATTACTCAAATACATTTTTAACATTTTACGTCCTTTTTGCACCAAGCTTGACACTAGGGAAGAATCTAAAAAAAAAATTCCAAACATATCGTAACAGAAAAATACTATGAAGACTTTCCAATGAGCCCAAAAGCTATGAAAAATATTAATTTTATTATTTGTAAAGTTGCTCAAATTTTTTGAAAATATTTAAATTGTACATTTTTTGCAATATCTTTTTATAAAATTGTCATTTTGCCTTCAACTTAGGCTTATTAGACGCAAAATTTTACCAGCTTTCGCGGTGTTACGAGAACAAATTTCATGTTGATATTAGACAAATAAGTCCCCCTCGCATACTTTTCTCAATTTTTTCAACTTCTTTCTCATCTACTTCCCCACTCTCCTAACTTCCCTTACTTTCCAACCCAAGTTTCTCCTTTCTTTACCATCACTCATTTTCCATCACTTTCCCTACCTTTGCTCATTAATCATTATTTCATAATAATAAAATAAAATAATTATTTTATTATTATATCAATGCAATAACGAATCACGAGTTTTATATTTTTAAATTAATAATAAAAATATTAGTGTTGCTACAGATCAGGGAATTTCAGAAAGTTAATGAGTTTAAGGCTGGCCAGGGTACGTCAGGGAATTTTCTATAAACTGACGTTGAAGTTAATTTGATTATTATTATTTTTGTTGAAACTTCAACAATTTTGTTAAAAAGTCTTTTTTTTTTGTTATAAATTTGTCTTTTTTGCTGAAAAATTCACGTATTTTGGTAGAAATTGCGTCTTTTTTAGGTAAAAATCACAACTATTCACTCACTCCTTCTAGTTCTCCTCCCCTAATTACCCCTAGCTCCCCTCTAACTACTTTCCCTCCCGTAATTGCCCCTTACTTCTCCTACTTCACTTCTGTTAAATTCCCTGTACTTCTACAAAAAATTGTTTCGTAGCCTATTAAGACGTTTATTAAGTCGTTTAAACCTGCCTCTCTCATACTTTCTATCCCCTACTCTCCCTACGTTCCTCTTATTCCTCTCTGCACCCCTACTTCTCTCCTTCCCTACTTCTACTTCCTTTTCCAACTTCTTCCTCATTTACTTCCAACCACTCCCTACGTCCCTTACTTACATGCCCACTTTTTCCCTTACTTCGCCACCACTTATTTTCTATCACTTTCTTTATTATCGCTAATAGTTTCTTTTCCTTCATTTCCCCTCACTTCACCCACAACCCACTTCTTATCATTTTTCCTGGTTCTGCTCCTATCACTTTCCCTACTTTTCCTCTCCCGACTTTTCCTACATCGCCGTGCTTCATTTTACTTCACCTTTACCACGTATTCTCCCCTATTTCCTACCTCATCCCCTCACTTTCCTACTCATCCTGACCTCATTTCTCCTACTTCACCTCCCTTCATTTCCCCTACTTTACCTCCTTTCCTAAATAAGAATTCGTAAGATTTCCTAAATCCCTTTCCTCTCTAAAAAGCCTCAGATAAAAAATGGATGTTCCCTAAAGGAAACTAACAATAAGATAACAACACAATAATATTTTAATATAATCGCAACTTGATATAATGATATTTTTATCAAACGTCTCTTTCTAGCAGATTCATGGACAAAACAAGAAAGAAGAAAGTTGAATGAAACTTCTCAGTATGGACTTCACAACGAGACGAATTGGCGGGAAATTCAAAACTCATCCCAGATGGCGAAAATAATTTGAATTTCGCGGGCGGGCCTGAATCCTTGCTCTTCCCGTACAATTAAAGAGGGTGAGCAAAGTTTCAGGTGTGCTCGCGGTGTTTTATTTCATCTTATGAATTCTTCTTCGAACAGCAAAACCTTAAAATGCACTTAATCTAAATTGATATTTAAATTATCTGAAAACACTGTAATAATTAATTTTAAATTTAAATTTTTAGGTCCTAATATAAAAACTACGTCCCCTAACTTTGTCGGAGATCACTCCTAATGGTCGATTTTCGTTTCCGGCAAATTTAATTCCAGTCGATATTCCCGGGTTCATATAATCGTCCAAGGGATTCCATCGCCTTTTTGTTTCACACAATCCTCCTAATGGGCGCTGATTCTCGGGGAAGAAAAGACAATTGGCCATTCTCCGGAACCGAATGCTCGTGTGACTCTATTGACTTTTCCTTCACCCTATCCCCAAACTTCTGAGTCGTATTTACTTTCTTCTCGCGATAAAAAGGGAAAGATGAAGGAAGAAGTAAAAAAAAACCGAGAAAAAGTTTCAAATCGAGTGAGTATCATAGTGGCTTTATCTGCAAATTCTTAAAGTCAGTGAAATCGGGTGAGTAATCGGTTCTTGGATAAGCTAAGGGAAAAACTTTCAATCGGCCCGATCGTGCGTCGAGCAAGAGGACATTTTTTTCATCTTTACAAAAAATATTTTCACTGATTAAATCGAACAAAATGTCGGTAAAACCTAAATGCAAGTCTAAGAAACCGTTTTAAAATGTCACGCTTTTTTAAACACTTTTTTTACCTATCTCCTTCTTCGTCACAGATTGTTACGCAAAACTTGAATCCCCCAGAATTAGGTCACCAATACCAACACCCCCCACCCACCCCTTGTCAAGTCAAAATTTTTTCGTTGGTTTCATTGGTAAACGCCCACGCTCATAATGACATCAAAACATGGAAAGTAGGGACATTTTTCACGAGAATAGGGGAATAATAAAGGGATTACATTTTTGAAACTAATATAGGTAAATAGAAAAATAAATTATGAAATGCTTAATATTTCAAGTTGAAATATATTTAATTTTCCGCAATATGGTTAAATTTTCAACCAAAAAAGGTGAATTTTCAACGGAAGATTTGAGTTTTCAAGCTACAAAGTCGAATTTTTCAATAAAGTCGACTTTTGAAACCGAAAAGATATATTTGCAACCAAGAAAGATGATTTCTCAACTGCATAGTTAAATTTTTAACAAACATAAAAGGTAATTTAAAACAAAACAATTTGAATTTTCAAAGAAAAAAAAATTAAGTCAAGCCCAAACCGTTACATTTTTAAGCAAATAGCAAAATCTTTTAGCCAAAAAGATTTCTTTAGAAGACAGTTAAATTTTCAACCCAGAAAGACGGATTTTTAAATAAGAACTTTCCTACGAAGAAAAGAATTTTCATTCCAGAAGGACGAATTTTCTATAAAACAAAAACAATTAATTTTTAACCAATCAGTTATACTTTCGACCAAAAAATGGGTTAATAAAAAAGTTAAGTTTTCAATAAATAGTTAAATTCTTATTAAAATAGTTGAGTTCTCATCTAAAATGATAAATCTTCAACCAAGAATTTTCCAAGCAATTTTCTCCCAGAAAAGATTTTCGAGGCAAGAAGGAGAAAAATAATGTCTTATCAGATTTTTCAATTTACAAGCCAAAATTCGAACTCCCTACAAAACAGTTGATTTTTCAACCCGAAAATATAAATTTTTGATCAGAAAGTTAATTTTGAACCAAATAGTTGAATTTCCTACAAAAATAATAAAATTTTTAAGCCAGAAAGACAAATTTTCTACAAAACACTGGAATTCTTAACTTGAAAATATGAATTATCAACAAAAGAAAGTCCATTTTTAATTTAAAAAGCGAAATTTAAACAAAATAGTTATATTTCTAAACAAAGAAATAAATCTGCAATTAATAAAATAAATTTTCAACGAGTATTTTCACTATTTTCAACTAGTTCAACTTGCGACTAAGTCGTTGAATTCTCAATCAAGAAAATAAATTTTCTACCAAAAAAGAAAAATTTTCAACCAAATAGTTAAATTTTTAACTAAAAGCGATTCTTAACAAAAAATGGAATGGTAAAATTTTCTTGTGAACAAAAATTAAAAAAAATAAAAGAATTTGCAATGAAATAGTCCAACTTTCAACCAAGAAGTTGACTTTTCAACTAAAAACAAATTTTCAACAAAATAGTTTAATTTTAAACTTAATAGTAGAATTTATAACCAAAAGAGATGAAAAGAGTGTCGAGTCTATATTTAGATGTTTCACTTGTGAAATAAAATCTCTAATTCTCTTTTTAAGAATTCAAGATAATTGGTAGTTACATTCGCATTTTTCATCTGTGATGTCTCATTCGGCGCGCCCCCCCCCCTCCATGTACTATGACGTATTTTTTAAACAACTCTAAAAAGACCGTCGCGAAACTCGACCAGTGCTGACAACTTTTTAAAAGGGGAATTCCGTGATATTTTTTTAATAAAACATAATTTTGCTATTTCCTTTTTTGAGTCATCTGTTTTGAGTGAAAAGGTATTTTTCCATGAAAAATTTCACTAATAAGTAAAAGAGGAAGAATGAAGAATGAAGAAAGAAAGCTTACAACGTCGACTATCCTCTTACGCCTGAAATTTGCTTTTTACCTAGCCTTAGAGCTCTCGGTATTTGAGATAAAAAAAGGTGAGCAAAGTTTCAGGTGTGTGAGTGCGTCGTAATCAACTGTAAGGATTATGAAACATCGAAGCTGTAATTTTAGATTTGTAAAATGCAGAAATTGTGTAATAAAAATATTTAAATTTAAGTGTACCTCTCTTAAATTTTATATGTGTATAGTTTATTTTGTACCTTTCTTTTTAACAATTAAAAATTCCTATTATTCGATATCATATTTATCACGAATTATTTATTACTTAGTAGAAAAAAACACGCGCATAATCATTATTTTTATTGATTGATACAATTTTTACATTAAAATATAAAATTGATAATTATATATTTTTGTATCTTATGGTATCTGTTATCTAAAATATGTAATAGAGAAGAAAATCAAGGACAATATTTTATATATTTAATGGAAATTAATATCTTTTTCAATAAAATTTTAATAAAAAAACACTTACATAACATTCGTTTTAAATGATCAGTCTTTTTTAAATCCTAACGTTTTTTGCCTAAAATCACCGATTTCCGGTGAAGAACGCGATCATAACCTACAATTGTTGTAAAAAAATTGATATTTTTTCAAATCCAAGGATATTTTCATAAAAATATCTATTTGCGGTATAACACGATAACATAACCTAGAATTGTACAAAATTTGTAAATCTACTTTGAAATCTAATAATTTCAAAAAATTAAAAATACCAATTTTTGACGAAAATAACAGTAAAAAATCCACAAAATTGTTTAAAAATGTTAAACTTCTTACAAATTATAATAATTTTTTCTTAAGAATACCAACTTTGGATGTAAAACGACAATGTCAGATAAAATTGTTCAAAAATGGTGAATGTTCGTTGAAAACTAATGATTTTAGTAAAGATTTTAATTCCTGAAGAAAAACATTATCAGAATTTGAAATCGTTCAGAATTATAAAATTTATTATTTCAAACAAAAATCGTTGGATATAAATCTAATGATTTTTGTTGAAAAATTCAAATTTTAGGAGAAATACGCCAACATAGTCTAAAGTTGTTGAAAAATTGTAAATATTTTTCGAGATCTGTTCTTTTTTATTAAAAATGCCTATTTTTGACTTAACTGTTATTTTTAAATTGGCATTTTTTAGTTTGGTATTTTATAAAATTGTAATTTAATTAGAAGTAAGTTAGAAACTGTTATTTTTAACTTAGAACAAAAACAAATTGTTCTGATACGTAAAACTTCTTTGAAAACTAATATATTTATTATATTTATTTAAAATAACCGATTTTGTGTCGAAAACGTCAATATAACCTGAAAGTGTAAAAAAATTGTAATTCTTGTTCGAACTATCATAACTTTTGTTTGAAAATTCTCATTTCTGTTGTAAAACGCTAACGTCACCTAAAATTGTTAAAACAATTGTTAATTTCATTTAAAATTTAATGATTTTTATTTTTAAAAAACCAATTTGCGGTATATAACGCTAAATAACATAACCTCAAATTGTTTAAAATAGCGAATCCAGTCGATGATTTTTGTTTGAAAATATCAATTTTTGGCGAAAAGCATTGATACAACATAAAATTTTTCAGAAATTAAAAGTCTTTTCGAAACTTTATGATTTTATGTGAAAATTCTTCTCTAAAATACTAATTTCCAGTGAAAAGCACTAACGTAAAACATATATAATGTTTTCAAAGAATGTAGTAAATAATTTGTTGATTTCTTATCATTCGTGAAAATTGATATTTAAACATAGAATTAATATATACCTAATGGTTTTGTACAAAATATAAATTAAATTAAATATTGTTAAATTTTTTCAAAAAAATGACCTGATGTTGTTCAAAATTAGAAGTTTGAGTTTTGGAGTGAAATTATTTTTGTTTAAAAAATAAATGATTTCATAAAATAACGTAAAATGATTCCAAAATTGTACCTTTTGTTTGAAGTCTATAACGATTTCCGGTGAAAAATTTTAAGCATTCCCTAAAATTATTCAAAAATTT
Source organism: Amphibolips quercusostensackenii (assembly GCA_032357855.1). NCBI lineage: Eukaryota > Metazoa > Arthropoda > Insecta > Hymenoptera > Cynipidae > Amphibolips > Amphibolips quercusostensackenii. The sequence goes on along the minus strand of JAUELO010000031.1, from coordinate 1,140,302 downwards.
TGTATTTTCTTTGGTAACCAATGATTTTTTTTTAAGTACAGATTTTCGGTACTTAGCCCCAAAAAAGCCAAGGATGATTTTATTGATTGTAAATGATAATTACAAAAATCTTATGATTTTTCAAAATTATAAATTCCAGTTGCTAATGAGAGACATAAACAAGACAAAAAATTGTACCAAAGTGTAACTTTCTTCAAAATTCAATTATTTTTGTTTAAAATAACCGATATCCGTCAGAAGCGCCAACATTTGGCAAAGCAAAGAGCATAAGCGTCAACACTTTCCACAGCAAAATAGCACTTTTTTAATGGGAACAAGCAGAAAAAATGTCCTCTAGTTAGCATTTTGTGAAGATGATTGACACAATTCATTTATTTCACTTTGCGTATTTAGCCATTTATTTCCAAAGAAAATAAATCATCTGTTTACTTATATTTCTTTATTGATGAAACGATCAAAAATATTTTAAGTTTTTAAAAACACTTTTTGAATCAAAGTGTCTTACTGTCTCGAAATTCGGGATGACCAGTCCAATATTTTTTATAAGCTTGGCTTGTCAGTCTCTTTTTATAACTCTTCCGATTTTTCGTAAAGACTAGACACAGCCTTTTTAAACAGGTAATTTATTTCATTATTTTTTCGAATTGGTTATTTTTTGGATTTGCAAATACTATCTAAGCTACATTTCACGATAAAAGTGATAAAGAAATAATATAAAATAATAAAAATTGGTAATACAAAGAATTTTTTCAGTTTTTGAATGTCAAAAATAGTTGTTTTCCTTTTGCCTTAAAAACATTTCTACACTATTAAAATTTTTCAGTGCAAGATTTTTTTTTCTCCTCATTGGTTATCATGACATGAAGTAGGTTGTGACTCTAGTGTAACTTTACACGTCAACTAGATACAAAAATTAAAAAATACATTGTCTACAATCAACCAGATTAGTCAACATTCTTATGAGTTCTGTAGAATTCTTAAAAATTTTGTAGAATTCTCTTGAAATTAGTTCAATTCCCCAGAATTCTGTAGAATTCTCTTGATTTCAGCAGAATTATTTTGAATTCAGTGGAATTCTCCTGAATTTTGTATTATTTTCTTAAATTTAGTACAATTTTTTTTAAATTATGTAAACTTGTCTTAAATTCTGTTTGATTCTCGTAAATTCAGTAGAATCCTCTTGAAATACGTGAAAATCTCTTAAATTGAGTAGCATTCTTTTAAGTTCGGCAGAACTCTCTTCAATCTAGCAGGATTCTCTTAATATAATAAATACCATTACCAAATTTCGTAACGTAATGTACAATAATAAGCATTACAGCTACCTAACAATTATAACGCATTCACAGTAAAAAAATAGGATCATTTTTGTTGCAGAGCATTTGTCTCCAACGAGCATTTGAATTTGGAGATCATAATGATCTGTCCATTCGAATCACGTTGATCAGCTTTCAAGTTCATTTTTCCTACTAAACAAAATGGCCGCCAATTTTTGGCGCCGAAGTCATAGCGACATAACCTCAAAATTTTATCTAGCCGCACGCAAGTACTCCAAGAACGTCGGCCATTTTAGTTTGACTTCATACATGATCCCGAATCAAATCATTATGATCTGAAAAGTCGATCATTCATTCCGGTCGATCACAATGCTCTTGAGTTTGGTCTCACTTTTGTTGCATGTCAAAATGATATTGATTTTGGTATCATTTTAAACTCTGTTTTACTATGTTAACTTTACTATTACTTTTTAAAATAAGTAACGCGGTACTGTCAAACACTGATTAGATCATAGGAATATATTTGCAAACATTGATTATTCACCACTATATTTTTATTTCCATTTATGAAAACCTTCAATGAAATACTTGTTTTTATTGCATCACCTCATTACGAAATGTATAATTAAAACCATGAATTGCAGTAGTCTGTATTAAACTTTCAAGCCCTTTTAAAAAAACCGTTTACTAATAAAAGTTTTATGTTTAATAATCAATAGTGTGTGCATTATTATCTTCCTTTCTGCCACTGACAATAATCGTAGCGAGGGTAAGTGATCCAGATTAAGAGCAAACCCAGTAAATGAAGCTTCCAGTCATATGCCAGCTCTATTGGATTTTTAAGGGGATTGCGTCTCACTGGAAATATTAAACCTACGGGTGTAAGTAACAGGGTATACTTTACGTAATAGCCTGTCACGTTAAAACAGAACAGCTACGCAATTTCTATAAATAGTTAACCACAAATTGTCTACCACATTAAAAAAATCACACCTGCGTAACGATAAACTGACAATGAAGTCTGAAACTTGTTACCATTCCTGATTTGTTGTGATCAAGTCAAAAGTTTAATGAACATCCCACGAGTTCTATTTTCTAAAGCTCATAACTGTTGGTTTCCATTAAATTTATTTTCTAGTAAATTCACCATTAAGTTTCTAATGTGTAAAGCGAGTTTTACGATTTGTGTGCCCTATTTTAATCAGAAAAAGAGATAAAAGGAGAACCACTATTCATCATTATCTTTAACAGACTTTTATTAACAGCGTATCCCGTTTTATTTTACGATACAAAGTAACTAAATTAGGTTTATCATATTATTTTTTTCGGAAATTATATGACTTAAATATCCTCTATAATATAATCAATATAATCATAATTTTGTGTTAAATTCAGGAATTTTCAGTTACTGTAACTAAAAATTGCGAGGGATTAAAAAATTGTTTCGGTTTAATTATTTTAATATATAATATGTAGTCTATATTTGTCCTGACAATATTAATAGTGAGTTGACCTGACTGAAGCTAATACAAACGACTTCTTATGGATCTATGCTACAACAGTACGTTCAATATGCTCAGTGTATCAAATATATGATCTAAGCCCATCTTTTAT
>JAUELO010000031.1:1089065-1107395 GCA_032357855.1 Amphibolips quercusostensackenii | reverse complement strand
GTGCTGTTCCATCAGGACAATGCACGGATGCACACGTGTGTAGTCACGATCGCAAAAATCCATAAATTATGCTACGAAATGCTACCTTATCCAGCATATTCTCGAAAATTAGCCACCTCCGACTATTTCCTGTTTCCAAACCTGAAAAAATGACTGGACAGTAAGAGATTTGGGTCAAATGTAGAGGTCATCACCGAAACAAACGCTTACTTTTAAGGGCTTCAAGAAAACCTATTATTTGGAAGGAATAAAAAAAATAGAAACACGCTGGACTAAATGTATCGAGCTGAAAGGAGATAATGTAGAGAAATAAAACGCTTATTTCCCGAAAAAAATTTGTGATCGAGAAAGTCACTGACTTATCAAACAGACCTCGTACTTAGAAAAAACGTAGGGGGCCAATTTGACGTTCGCGAGACTTATAATAGGGCTTAAATTGAAGATTTAGGCTTGTTCTTTAAGAAGATTATTCTTTTTTAATTTTTGTCGCTTGTTTTGAGCGTGAACGCAAACGCGCGCACATTAAAAACCGGTTATCGATTAGGTTAGGTGACGGAAATATATTTTTTTAATACGCTTATTTTAAAGCAAAAGGTTCCACCTAAAATGTAAGCCATATTAGAAGCCTATAGAACGCCAGATCCAAACCTTACGTTCTTGAAAAAATGTCCGAAAATGCTAATTTCATCCAAAATTTCCCCTTCCATTTTCACAGAAGTAGTTGATTTTTTTTTAATACAAATTTTTCCTCCTTGATTCAGCAACTAATAAACTAGATATAAAATTCTTAGTTTTTAATTAAATTAAGAAACCAATTAATAATAACCTTCCAAAGTAGTAAAAACGCGCGTCCGAGACTCAAAATAAAAGCCATCTCGTTCGCTTACTCAGCATTGGTTGACTTTTTTAATTGGAACTCATTCCGTCTTCATGTAGCAATTTGTAATATATAAATAAAAGTTTCAGTTTCTAATTAAAATGAAAATTAAATTTTATAGAAAGTTTTTTGTCTCTTCTGAAAATCGTCCAAATATTTTATTATGATAAACTTTGGAATTAATTGACAAATTTCAAATATTATTAGGTTTCTTGGAATTGCATACGAAACCCTTATCTCGTTTCAGCGTCTGTCCGCCTCCCAAATCGCCTTAAAAAATAGTATATCATGCATCAAGTGTAAGATGAAGATAATATTAGTGGTTGAAAAACATCAAAAATATTTTAAAAAATTTGTTTTTCAGTCTCCTATGCTAGAAGCTCTTATTTTAGTCTGATTGTATTTGTGGATGGGTCAAATTCAAACGTTTGGCATTTTGAATTTATATGAGATGAAGAATAAAATTTGCTATGTCATAGTTTTCTTTTTTTATACTAGTGGCTGAAAAATAAAAAAATTAGGAAGAATTTTGTTTTTTATACCTCTATGCTGGAAGCTTTTCTTTTATCTGAATTGTGTTCTGGGATGAGTCAAATAAAAACTTTTGGCATGTAGAACTAAAATATAAAATGAAATTTTCCATGTTATAAATTTCTTTTTTTTAATCAGTGGTTAAAAAATTTTAGTCCGATTTTTTTCAAACATGGATCAAACTAAAACTTTTGGCATTGGTTTAAAAACATGAAAAATAGGAAAAATGAGAAAAATTTGTTTTTTTAGACCCCTATACTAGAAGCTTTTTTTAGTTCGATTGTCTTTACGGACGGGTCAAAGTAAAGCTTCTGGCATATGAAACTGATATGAAATGAACGATAAAATTTGATGTTATACTTTTCTTCTTTTATACTAGTAGTCGAAAAATAAGAAAATTGGGGCAAATTATATTTTTACACCCCTGTGCTGAAAGCCGTTTTTTAGTTTTTTTTAGTTTTTAGCTTTTGGCATGTAAAACTAAGGTAATAAATAAAATTTTTAATGTTATAGTTTTTCTTTTTCAAACCAGTTGTTGAAAAATAAGAAAAATAGGGAAATTTTTGTTTTTCAAATCTATATGCTGGAAGATATTCTTCAAGTTCAATTTTCTTCGGTAAAGAATCAAATTAAAGTTTTTGGCATGTCAGCCAAGATAAGAAAATAATATTTGCTACGTTATAGTTTAAGTTTTTATTACCATTGGTTGAAAAATAAGGAAAATTGGGTAAACTTGGGTTTGTCGACTATTGGCTGTCGGATTGAGATAAAAAATAAAATTTACTTGATTAAATTGTTGAATCTTTAAGAAAAAAATAGCGATAAAAAAACTGCAAAAAAATTTTCTCAACAAAATCTTTTTTTCTAATTTATGCCTATGCCTACGAAACCCATAATAGAGGTCATTTGCCGACGTCTTTTTAGACTTATTTTTTTTATAAAAACTATGTTTTAAATGCGTTTTCTGAATTCACTTAAGGTTCATATAAAAATTACTCTTTTCGTTTAAATAGTCTTTTCTTACAAATAAGAATATATTTAAGTATACAATAAATAATAAATAGCTTCAAATAATTTTTTTGCTGCAATCACTGTATGTTTATTGTAGAAAGTCTGTCTTTTTTATTGATAAGGGAATATTTGATATACACTTTTTAAAATATTTTTTCAGTATAAAAAGTCAGAAATAAACCAGTAAAGTGATTATTTTTTGTGTAAATTCGACATAGAGTCAACCATCTGTCTCTTCTTCTCCAGTTCTTTCGTTCTTATTCCTTTTTTTTATTTTCACTCCTTTGTCGTCTCCTAAATCTCTGTCTCTCATCGCGATGCAGCCAGGATCCACGAATACAAATGAAAGGTCCAGTGAACCCTGCATGCTTCTTCCATACGAATATCACCTTCTTTCTCTTTTTCAGACAGTAATTCGATTAGTAACACAGGAAATTTGAAGCCCCGCCGGAAAAGCTTTTCAATTACATTTGTGAGTGAGCATCTTGTTCTGTAATTTGATCAGAGAAAACTCGCAAGCTGGTATTAGACAACGCTCCCTGGGCTAATCAAGTCAAATCTTACGTTTGTGAAAAAGGAATTTTTGAGAAATTTCTTTTTTATATTATATAATCATTTGTTTTTTTAATTTAAAAAAAAAATTGTCAAAAAATTATTTCTCAATCTTTATAAGTAGAATTTCATTATTTGAAGTAACAGAAACGTAGTTGTTACATCTGAAGTTCTTAAAATTGGGATACTTAAATATTTTGTTTCAATAAAAATTTAAAATATTTTCAAAAGCAAATAAATTTTAATAACATGAAATCTGAAGGCATGCTTACTTTTTTTTAAGATTTTCATTCTAAAAGGTTTAAATTTGTATACATAGAATCAAAAATGGAATGACTTAGAAAGCTCTTTAATAAAAGTTTCTTAATTCTATACAAATAATTACCAAACTTTTGACTATAAGTGACTCCATCCCCCAAAAATCAATGAAACCTTTGCATAATTAATGGAAGCTCCCTAGTATTGCGGTTAGGTATTTCAAACAATTTGGAAGGGTTTTATCAGAAAGTGAACATTATTACAAACATACTAATGTTTGAGTATGAGCATATAATTTTTTCGACCTATCATATTTCTAGATTAATAAATAATTATTCCTTATATTTCAGGTTTGTCTCTGGAGCCGGGATGCTATTAATAAGTACTTTACTATTAATAGAAACTGCAAATAAATACAACATTGCAAGTGGGCAAACAAGCACATAAATCTGGCAACAAGAGAATTTCGAAACCGGTAGTCGTTCGCCAAGTAACTCCGACAAATTTGCTCCTGAAACGGTGCCCGTGCAAAAAGAAGTCGATAAATCGCGGACATAAATAAAGAGAGTCGCCTAATCCTCGAATTAGCTTGGAGTACAACTCTGATACAACCTTTGCTACCAACATACCGCCAAAGTGACAAGGAACGATTAATTAAGAAAATAAATCTAAGAGCGCAATATCTAGAATTATTTTATATTGCAACGCTTTCATTTTTTAAGATTCTAATTTTCCATTTGAGTAATCTACATTGTTTTATAGTAACACCTCACCCGGAACGTTACATTTTTTTAGTAACTGTAATTGTAACGGTATTATTATTATTATTTTCTTGTTAGGCTGGTCCATTAAAGTCCCGCAGCACTGCGGTTAAAAATCTATCGTACAATGCCTTTTATTTTGAAATCCCGGTGAAACAGAGGTTTAAACACGGGTTCTCCTCGCTGCTAAGATATCATTCAAGTCCTTCAGCATGAGTACATATACCGCCAGACGACTCCACTTTACTGGGCTTTTGGCCAGAGGAGAGGAAAACTGCAGAAAAACACCTCCTGAGTTCAGCCGGCTTATTGACAATCGAGTTTGACGGCATACAGTAACGGTAACGTGTTACTTATTTTAAAAAGTAACAGTGGCGGGACCACCCTACAATTTTTGGCCAACTCTAATGCAAACTATCATCCGTTATTGTACGTTACTTTACGCAATTTTTTAATGGTATTCATACTAAATTATATGTCAGGATAAACAATCAGGAGAGAAAAAAGCAAATCTTTCACTAAAAAATTCTAATCGTGTGAAAGCACGTTCTTTTGTACAAGAAAAAAACACTACAATTCTTTTAAATTTGGAAAATTTCTTCTGCTTCCAATTAGAATAGACATTTTTTTACATTCAAAAACTGATAAAAAAATTTGTGTAAACAATTTTCATTATTTGCATATGCCTGAAACTAATTTCTTTATCACTTGTCTTATTAAAATTAAAAAAGTATGTTTACGATACATAGCACTTGCAAATCCAAAAAGTGTCCAAATCGAGAGAATAATGAATTAAATTGCCTATTGAGAAAGCGTTTTTCAAACCCGAAATGATTTTTGATCGTTTCATCAATACTTACTTAAGAAAACTAAGTGAACAGACCATTTATTTTCTTTGTAAATAAATTGACAAATAAGCAAAGTGAAACAAATGGTTCGCTTCAGTCTTTTTCATAAAATTACCATTTAAAGACATTTTTTATCTGCTTATGCGCAATAAAAAAAAGTGCACAAAAAATGCCCTATAATCCTTTCTCTTATACAAAAAAAATATGTGGATCGAATTTATTTCAATTCGAACAGGTTTTACACTTCAAGTCACGTCAAGTGACGTCTATTTGTTAAAAATCACAAATTTTTTCTTTTAAATTCTATAGTTGTTTACCTAATTTGAATATTAAATTTTCCTCTCGAGTGCAATCCGTCGAAGAATTTTTAAAATGTTTAAAAATGAAAAAAGTGACGACGATTTGTTAAAAAAAATATTAAAAGTCGATTTAAAAAAAAACCACACTTATATTTTTGCCATTCATTTTTTATTTCTAGCCTTCTATATGAAGGACACCCTGTAAGTTGTTATGTGCGCTAAGTGATTTTTGTGGTCATGAGAATTTCTTTTTCATAAAATAAAATTATAGCATTTTCTCGCAAGCAATGAAAGATACATTGAAACAAATTCAAATAAAAAAGTTTGCGCATTTATTAAACTTTTACGCTCGAAAGTTTGAGGGCGCTTATTGCGCGCGTCTGTTGGATGTTGCGCTTGACGCTCGATAATGTATTTACCTCGCGCTACGTGCTCGGTCTTTGTACTTTCTTTACATTTGTGCACAGACCTTTTAAAATCAAAGGTCAAGCATCGACTGCTGTAATTTGGCGATTACGAATTCTCTTTTGTTAAAGCTCCTATGGCTTTAACGAACATATTCTCATCACGCATCTTGTGCTTCTCACTCGAGATGTTCCAAAGCGCTGACTTTTCTACATTATGTTCAACACTATTATATCAATTGTATATTACATTTATTTCTGTACCTTGGCCTGGGAGTGCTTATTCAGATTTTGCAAAATAATGTACAAATTATTTTTTTTTGTATTACTTACATATTTGTTCCTTATTTTTCTTATATTTTTACTCTTAGATACACTGGAAATTAATAAATAAAATAAATGAATTTATAAAATATTTACAATAAACTTATATTATTACAATTCATAACATGTTTTAATATTGAAACAGATGTGTTTTCATCGTCTTGTTTTTATAATTTAAAAAAAGTGCGCATGCTATGAAAAACAATTTTTTTATTTAAAATTTTACAGCACTTTATTTCGTTTTTCCGAAAACTTAATTTGTTTATTTTCAAGTTTATTTTTTAAGACTTAGACTAAAAATACGCAGCGTATCAAATAATAGTTGATAGCAAATTTGTAGACCTTTTTTTAGGTAAACAACATTTGTTTATTAATTTTTTTGTACCTTATGTTATTTTTCCAAAAATTAAATTATTTCATTGTTAATTTTATTCTTTACGATTAAAACAAAAACTACGCGTCCTATAAAAAAATGATTGGGAAAAATGTGTAGCTCTTTTTTGGGTTAGCAACTTTTGTCTATTAATTTTTTGATTGCTTGTGTCATTTGTCCAAAAATTAAACTTTCTTATTTTTATTTTTAGTTTTTACGATTAAAACAAAAACTACGTGTTCCGTCGAAAAATGATTAATAAAAAATGTATAGATCTTATTCAGGGGTGTAACTTTAGTATGTTGATTTTTCCGCGTACTTTGCACCGCTTTTCTGAAAATTTTATTTTTCTATTTTTAATCTTATTTTTCACGATTAAAACAAAACTACGCATCCTATCAAAACAATCATTTTAAATATATTTATAGCTCTTTTTTGAGTAAATAACTTTTGTATATTTTTTTCTTAGTTTTTGTCGTTTGTCAAAAATTTAATTTTTTTTAGTTTTAATATTGTTTTTAACGAATAAAACAAAAACTACGCGTTCTATCAAAAGGGGATTAATAACAAATTTTTAGATCTTTTTCTTAAGCACAATTTTTGTCAATTCATCTTTTTTCGTATCTTGAATAGTTTGACCGAGAATAGAATTTTTTCTCATTGTATTTTATGAGATCAAAATTTGAATTTTCGATTTTATAAAAAATTCACAAAATTATATTGATAATCTTGTAGGATAATAACATTTAAGAAATTCAGGAAATTCAAAGGATTTCAGGAATTTCTTGAATTCCCTAAATATTCTGAATTAAGGGAATTTGAGGAATTGAAAAAATGCAGGAAATTTCATCAATTTTAGGAATTTAGTTAATTTAGGGAATTCTGAATATTCAAAGAATTTACTATATTACAAGACTTCAAGGCATTCATAGAACTGCAGGGATTCCAAAGCATTTAAGGAATTCAAGGAATTGAGAGAATTCAGAATATTTAAAGAACCCAGAGAAATAAAGGATTTCAGGATATTCAATGAATTCAGAGAATTTCAATGATATCTGAGCATTTAGGTAATTCAAGTAATTAAAAGAATGCAAGGAATTAAGAGGTTTTGAAAAATTCAGGGAACTCAAGGAATACAGGGAATTTAGAATATTCCAGCAATTAGAGTTATTCAAGGAATTCAAGTTATTTAGAATATTCCAGAAATTAAGGAAACGAAAAATATTCAAGGAATTCATGGAATTCAGCATATTTAAGGAATTTAGGGAATTCAAAATATCCAAGGAATTCAGGGGATATGAAGAATGCAAAGATTTTCAAAAATTCAGAATATTTCAGGATTTCAGAGAAGTCAAAGAATTCAGAGAATACTGAATATTCGATGCATTTAAAGACTTTAGGAATGACAAGGAATCCAGAGATTTTCAGGGATTGAGAAAATCACGAGTGCCTGAACAATTCAGAATATTCAAGAATTTCAATAAATTCAACGAATTTCAGAAATTTTATTGCAGGTAGGGAATTCAAGACATTCAGTGATTTTTGAGAATTTCAGGGAGTTCAAGGAGTTCAGAATATGTAAGAAATTCTCGGGATTAAGAGAATTCATATAATTTCAGAAGTTCAGAATATTTAAAGACTTTAGAGAATTCCAGAAATTCAGAGAATTACAGGAATTCAGAAAAATTCGAATATGCAAGAAATTTAAGATATTTAAGGAATTCAAGGATTACAGAGAATTCAATGCATTTTCGAGATTTCAGAGCATTTAGGTGATAGTGCGAAAAAATCATAACAATTTAAAAGAATTCAGAAGAATCGAAGGAATCCAGGGATTTTAGAAAATTCAGAGAAATTTAGATAAATAGAAGGAATTTAGGGATCTTAAAGAATTCAGAATATTTAAACAATTCAGGAAGTTTAGAGGATTTCAGGAATGTTCTGAATTCCTTAAATATTATGAATTCAGGGAATGTGAGAAATTAAGGAAATTCAGAGAATTTCAGAAATTTCAGAAATTCAGGAAATTCTGAATATTGAAAGAATTCACGATATTCGAAGGTTTCAGAGATTACGTAAAATTTTAAGAATTTCAGAGCATTTAGGGAATTAGAAAAATTAAGAGAATTTAAAATATTAGAAGAATTTAGAAGAATCAAGGATATCAGGATATGAGGGAAATTTAAAGAATTTCAGTGATTTCCGAGTATTTAGGTGATTAAAGTAATTCAGAGAATTCAAGGCATTTGGAGATTTTTAGAAATTTCGGTAATTTAAGGAATACAAGTAATTTGAGTTATGTGGAACATTCAAGAAATTACGGGAATTTAAAGTATTTAAGGACTTCAAGAAATTCAGCATATTTTAAAAATTCAGAAGATTTAAGGAAATCATGAGATTCAGATAATGCAAAGAATTTCGGGAATTCGGAATATTGAAGAATTTCAGAGAAGTCAAGGAATTTAGAGAATACTGAATATTCAAGTAATTCTGGATATTGATTGAATTCAAAGATTTTTAGGAATTGAGATTGAGAGAATTGCGAATATTCAAGGAATTCAGAATATTAAAGGAATTTAAGAAGTTCAGAATATTTAGTAATTTAAGAGAAGCTCAGCAATTCAGAGAAATCCGAATATTCAAAGAATTCGGGATATTCAAGGAATTCAAGAATTTCCGTTAAATAAAAGGAATTTAGCTATAATAAATAATTCAGAATTTTGAAAGAATTAATGAAATTCAGAAATTGGAGAATTTTAGGAATTTCCCGAATTGTTAAAATATTTATAATTCCGTGAATTAAAAAAATTATGTAAATTCAGAGAATCTTATGAATTTTAGCAAATCAGTGAATTCTTAATATTGATGGAATTCACGGTATTCAAAGATTTCAGAAAATTCGTCGCATTTTATAGATTTCAAGAAATTAAGAAAAATTAGAATGTTGAAAGAATTCCGCGAAATCAAGGATTTCTGGATATTCAAACAATTCAGAGAATTGTAAGGATTTACGAGCATTCAGGTAATTTAAGAAATTTAGAGAATGTTAAATATTCTAGAAATTCTAAACATTGAGAGAATTCAGGAATTTTAGACTATTTCAGGATTTCAGGGACTTCAGAGAATTTAAGGAATTTAGTGATATCGAGGAATTTCGGGAATCTGACAAATTTGCATTGCTCTTAATATAAAACTTTTGATTTTTAGGATAGAAATAACAATTTTTAAACGAAAAAAAAATTGAGCTGTCGAACCCAAGTTACTCCTGATAACAGCTCAACATATATAGCTGGAAACAAACAAAAGAATATCTCTGGCTCAGCAAAGGTGTCTATCTTTAGACTTATTTGACCATTTTCCCATTACCAGGGATATTTTATAGTCGATATACATTATAATTATAGTTAGAACAGAGATGTAAGACAAGCTGTCCGAATATATTATTAGAGCAGCACCGAAGCATCATGGGAGCATCGAAATAAAATAATGACAGTCTAATCGAGTCAACAAAATTGACCTCCAAGTGCATTATGCCGAATTTACAGATATTTATTTTCTGGATACCAGACAATACCGAAAATAATGAATTTATGAACTTAACAACTTGGCCAAAATTACTAATCTAGGAGAAGAGAATGACATAGACTCCACTCCTGGTTGAAATTAAAAAATTGTAATTTAAATAGATTTAAACAGTTTACTTATTTTTGCTAAAACTAATATCAGAAGTAAAAAAAAAGTAAAACGTCAAATCTATTTATTTCAAAAATATTACGTTTTAATTGATTTCATTTTGTTCTGTCAATTTCAAGGATTTAAATTGATTCCTAAGAATTTCAGATATTATCAATTCAACATTATTTTATTTTTAAACTTATTTGCTTCTGAACACGAAATAATATAACGAACCAATTTAAAAAACAGGGATAAAAAATCATCTCTGCGAACAACTTCATGGCTGCAAACGGAATGTATTACCTGCGAACACATGCAGATAATAATATTAATCTCGTTTAAATATAATTTTGCTCTATTTTTAAAGATGGCACGCGTACATGACTTTACCTTATAATCAATGCAAAACTGTATCTAACTCATCTTGACAGCATATCATTTGAGTGAATTTTCTTGCAAAAATAACTGACGTGATGCTTTATTGTTATGTTAAATCGCGCAATAACATCGCAACTCGAAATCACCGCGCAGCTCGCAACATAATAGAATACATAAATGTAGAATCAGGACGCACAGAAGACCATATCTAGTGGATGGAAATCAAAGTGTGAAAAAAATCGTTGAACATTGCGATTGTTGTCACATGAGCGAGTTATTCGTCCCAACCTTCGATTGACATTCAATGGTATCTCTTGTTATTGGCCTTTCATTCTTTTTGCCTACCTTCGATTACTCTGAACGTTTCAGGGGTCGGAAAAATATTTTTCTACCACAAAAAGTTCATTTCAATATTCAGAATTTTTATTCAGATATTCTTATATTTCAATTTTTGTTCATTTTATTTAAAGGGAAAGAGAACGCAGAGATGGAAAGTATAATAAAAGATAGAAGAAGAGTTTTCACTCATGACCTCTCACCTTGGTCCTTTCACCTTTAACTCTTGATCTTTGACACATGACCCATCGCCTTTGATCTTTACTGCCAGACTCTTATATTTTTCCTCTGATTCTGACCTTTGACATTCCACCTTTCCCCTTCACTATGACATATGCTGTTATCATTGACCTATGACTTTTCTCTCTTTGAACTTTGAATCTGATCTATGGCATTTCATCTCTGACCTATGCCCTTTCATCTTTGCTGGCTACCCTGTAACCTCTCAGCTTTCACTTCTGATCTTTCAGATTTTTCCTCTAACTCTGACCTTTAATATTTTTATAACCTATGACATAACAACGTATGCTATGTCATCGTTAACCTATGCTTTTTTACCTTTGACCTTTGATCACTCACTTATAGCATTCCATCTCTGACTGTAACCTCTCAGTTTTTCACTTATGATCTCTTAGATTTTTCCTCTGACTCTTACCTTTCACATTTCACCTTTTCTCTCCACTTATTCATACTTACTCCTTTTTCCATAAACACCTTCGTTCACATGTAAAATTTTTTTCCACTAAAATCTAAAATAGTAATTAAAAGTCCAACCAATTAAAAAAAATGTTGTAATTTTTAGCGATGGAGGATGGTGGTGACACTCATTGTATAAAGTTTTGGAAGTAATTATTACTTGTAAAATGAGTCATCAAATTAGTGATTAGCAGGAAATGAGGCTAAAAGTTACGAGAAAGTTTACCATAGCATAGCAGAGAATTAAAACGCTTTCAGGTTTTCGCTACATTATATGATGGAAATAGAGTTAATTAAAAATTTATAAGCTAATTTTTTTAGTTTGGATAAACAATAACCAATAATGATTGTGTTAAATAATAACTTTACACACTTTTCTTTAAAAACTGGCAATAATAATTTAAAAAGGCATAAGACTCCTTTTGTTTATTAAATAAGCTTTTCATCTAATGTAACTTAGATTTTTGATTGAACGGCGTACCTATATGTATATGTATTAGGGTGCTTCACTTTATAAAGCAAAAAATTAATCCCTCAAATCTAAACGTACACACGTTCTGTTGGAACCTTTTTATATTTGGATACAATTTTCAGGTTCCCTATTGACATTAAAGTATTATACTTGAAATATATTACACTTTTTGTCAATAACTATTTTCAATGATAATAAAGACTAGAAAAGATCAACTTTCCACCAAAACAGACGAATTTTTGATACAAAACAGAAATTTTTGGATAAAAAAAATTTGTTAACAAAAATAGAATAGTTCAATTTTCAGTTTAAAAAACTAATTTAAAAACTATTTTTTTAAATAAAATAGTTAAATTTGTGATAAAAGAAATTAATTTTAGACCAAAAAGATGAATTTTCAACGAAGGAGATTAATGTTTAATTAAAAAAATCGAATGTTCAACAAAATACATGAAGTTTGAATAAAGTAGTTGAATTTTCAACTGATAAATAAATATTCATCAAAAATGAAATAGATACATTTTCAGTCAAATTTACATATATTTCAACAACAACAAAAAATTTTTAACAGAAGAGTTAACTTTTCAATCAAATAAATTTCAACTAAAATGATGAACCTTTATCCAAGAAATGTATATTTAGCAAAAGAGAATAATTTTTAAACAAAAACCTAGATTTTCACCCAAAAAGATTAATTTTCTACTAAAAAGACGAATTCTCAAGATAAGGCATGAACTTTTAACTGAAAAAGATATATTTTTTACCAAAAATCGAATAGTTAAACTTTCAGTTAAAGAAATAAATTTTTAACAGTAAAAAACAAATTTACAACAAAATATTTGAATTTTTGACCAAAGATACGAATTTTTAACTAAAATGATAAATTTTCAAACCAAAAAATTAATACTTAACAAAATAAATTAATTTTCAACCAAAGAGATGAATTTTTAACCAAGAAGATCAATTTTTTACCAAGAAGACATATTCTCAACATAATACATGGAATTTCAACTAAAAAAAATCAATTTTCAACAAAAAATGGATTGGTTTAGCTTTTAGTTACAAAAAATTAATTTTTAATCAAGGAAACAAATTTTCAACTAAAATAATGAATCTTCAGCAACAAAATTTAATTTCAAGGAAGTTTTACAACTTCTAACAAAGCAATTCAATTTTCCATCATAAAAGATCGGTTTTCCAGCAAAAATGTAATAGTTGATATTTTTACCATAAAAGATTCTAATTGTAAATTGAATTCAGACAAACTCAACTGAAAAAGGCAAATAAAAAAAAATACATGGATTTTCTATCAAAAATGGCATACTTACAGTTCCAGTTAAAAAACTATGTTTAAAAAAACGAATTTTTAACTAAAGAAATAAATATTCAAATAAAAAAGTATAACATAGGCTAGCATAAGACCATTTCAAATTTTGAAACTTTTTTAGAATTCTTAGGATGATTTGATAAATTTAATAATGGCGCTGATACTCATTGTTAAAAAATTATTGTTAAAAAATATTTAATTCATGATCAAGTAGATTTCATACAATGTTCTTGAAATGATAAAGGAATTTTTACGTGATCCTAGATTTTCATGATTAAAAACATGTCTACGAAATTTTTCCAAAAAGTACATAAATTTTCCTTTGATACCTTTTATTTTTATTTAATTTTCCAAACTTGCAACATTAGGGTGGTATAAACATTCATTGCAAAAAAAAATTTTGATGCTAGAAAGCAACGATTTCCCTATTTTGTGATGTTCTCGAAGAAGGAAATTCGGTATTTTATTGTTTTCATTTCGGTCAATATTAATCCGTGCCCCCAGGTCTTTATTTTAAGGAAATATGAAAAAAATATTTTTTTGATTAACTTTTTATGAATTAAAGTTTAGTCACGACTTAAGATATGTTCAATTGAAAATTTTCGGCCAGTAACTTTTGATTTTTACCCTTTCCACTATCTTGTATTGTGCCCGGAAAATGACGCAAAAAATCTAAAAAAGCTGTTTTATGTAAAATTCATATTGAAGACGACTTTTTAAAACTATTTTTTAAAATAAATGATTATTATTCGGTAAAACACAACTTTTTAAATATGTTAAAACTAATTTACAATTGTTCAAACAGTTCTTATTTGTTTAAACAATTTTTTTTAACAATTCGTAAAAAGTTAGTATTTTTTAGAGTAATAGCACAGTTAACAAATATTCATAATAATTTTTTTTGTCACGTTTTGCAATTTTTAACACTATTTTCATTTGCTTAAGCAATTTCCTCCACTTGTAACTCGTGAAAGATTTTTTTATTTATTTTTTTAGTAAGTTATAAATCGTTACTTTTTCATAATGATATGAACGGTTATACATTGATGATGGTTTCCCAAAAATTCATTAAAAATAATGTTCATGTTCAAAAAACCCAAATCAATTATGCTATCTATACGTTTTGAAATAAGCAAATGCTGAATTTCCACAAAATACAGGTGGAGAAACTTTTTTTAATAAATGAGTAATCTTTAAATAACTGCAAAATGTCTAGAAAAATATATTAGCACATATCAATATTCGTTCGTTATGTAATTAATATCAAGAGATACTAATTTTTTCACGATGTGGTCAAAATACTTAATATGAATTGTTTATAACATTGTAAAATACGTTAAACATAAATACAATTCTTACCCTTCATGAACTCTATCATTTATCATTAAAAATAATCACTTTTCACCATTTGCATGGAAAAAAAGTTTCCTTAAACAAACAATAATTATTTACAAAATTGTAAATTTGTTTGAAAATATTTGAGAATTTGTGTCTTACCTAATAACAGTAATTTCTGCCAAAAAAAAAAACGATTTGAAAAAAAATACGAAATTTATATTTTCGAGAACCTTACAAAAAGGGGAGAGGGCGATCATTGATCTCTGGAAAAAAACATTTTTTTGGATCACCCTACTCTTACATGCCCTTTACATAAAATAATGAGTCATCAAATTGATTGATAAATTCGAGCGATGTGAAAAATATGATAATTTCTGAATCCTCCAGTAAAAATAAATTATTTACATATTCGCCGCCACCTTGGCATGGAAGCGTAACCTCAAAACTTCTTTTTTGCATTTTTTTCAAACGCAACTTACGTTCGCAAGAAACACGATATCGTGTTGAAAATTTAGGAAATTAAATGAGAAGCTCCAAGAAACGTTTATCTCGTCTTATATTTTTACAATTATTAAGAAAGTTTCTTTTGGAAAATTTTTTTTCTGCTTTTTTCATCATCATAAAAATCTAGGATAGACAAACGTTTCTTAGTGCTTCCTATTTAGTTTCCCAAATTTTCATCTCAATATCGCGTTTCGTGTGAAAGTGAGTTGGATTTGAAAAAATGTGGAAAAAAAATTTGAGCTTACGCTCACGCATGTCAAATTTATTTTTATTTTTAAAGATTCTTATAAATTTCAAGTTCTTTTTTAATTACTTAATTTTGTTTCAATTTCTAAAGCTGCTCAAAACTTGAACACTACATTTTTACCGTTAATATTGAGTTATTGCTAGAGTTTGAACAAAATCAAATCATTTTGATTTGTGGGTCGAACGTCCTTAAAATGTGCCACATCCACTTTTTTCAAATTTTGCAAATCAGGTATGCAGCGCTATCTAGTAAGTGGCAACAGAAAATCATCCAGTCGGTAGGTGTCATCGATAATAATTCTTCATTTAAAAATATATCATAAATTATTCATCTCTGTATTTAAAATGCTTATAATATTTATTTAGTATTTTTCAAATGCTGCCTTACTTGAAAATCGTTGAAGATAAAGATAAAAATATATCGACAGAGGGTAAGAAGTCATCGATTTAAGTTCTTCTTCACCTACTCCTGAGCTATTGCGCTTGCGTCAGGGACGCACTCTGGTTAGTCGCAGTTAGCACGCAATTCAAAACACGTACTAAAAACAATTCTTGTAATTTAAATAAATATTCATTATTAAATGCACAAGAATGTACGTGAATTTTATTTATTTTAAAAAAATCTGAAATACAAGTTATTCTTTACATTTTAATTAAAATAAACTGTTATTTAGGAAACTTAAGTGTTATACATTTTCTTTCTGCCTTACATTGATAGTTTCACAGTTTATATACATTTTTGTGCATTCTATAATAACAATTTATTTTAATTAATAGAATTGTTTTTAATAACTATTTTGAATTGAGCGCCAACTGCGGCAAACCAGTGCATGGCTCTAACGCAAGCGCAGCAACTCAGGGTTGTTACTCAGGAAGACTGCCATTTCATTCTTGAAAAGTTGAAGCCGTGTTCGATTTTTCTGAAGTCTAACGCGCACATAAAGTTATTACCAAAATGTTTGGGCAAATTAGTCGACAGGCCGTCAGGAATTTTACGACCACTGCTATTCGCAAATCCCACGCTCCAGGTGATGGTGTTCCTGGAATGGTAAGTAATTTTTCTCTTGTTGCGTAACCACTTTACTTCGAAAACTCTTTCGCCAGTCTTTTATTTTGCCCCTTTTAGAACAAATTTGAATCGAGCCTGACTTTATTTTACTTTTCAGACTTGTTCAAACTAATTTTTTTTGTCCGTTCATGATTTTTTTGTAGTACTGTACGTTAAAATTATATAATGGTGTTTTCGATTAATGTGAGAAAGTGAGGTTACGTTCGGCAGGTCACAAAATCAATTTTTATCTTATACTGTCCTCATGTCTCTGATAAACTCTCTGAGAATATTAAAGTTACTGACTGTTTTTGAGAGGTGGTAAAAGTTTTCATGTCGTTAAAGAAACTTTGTAAAATCATTAGTATTTTCTAATTTATCGCAAAGATTCGTATAAGGTATAACTTTTTACCGTATTTATAAGGTTTTCTTTACTGAATTTAATTTAAATTAAAAAAATTTTTTATTATTTAAGTTTCAAGTTTATTAAAAAAAATTTGACTTTGCAATTAATGAATTAAATAATAAAAACTTGTCATTAGTTATTTATATTTTTAAAATGCTTTTGCAAAATACTTCAAGGTCTTGAGATCATTTAATTATTTAATTACTACTATTATGATAGGCTTCACACTCTATCCCCTATTCTCCTCTTCTCTCTTTTTTTAAAGCAATTTCTTTTTTTCTCTTTTTTCCCTGTTTTTAAGAAACTTAATTCTTTTTTTTTCAAGTCTACTATTATATTTTTAGTTTAGAATTCTCTTGGTTGAAAATTCTGCTATTTTTTTAAGTCACTTTATTTTCGTTAAAAATTCGTCCTTTTAAATTAAAAATTTAAAATTGTTGTTGAAAATTCGTCTCTTTTGTTTGAAATTTTAGCTACTTGGTTGTAAATACAACGCTTTGGTTTACATTTTTTGAAATAATTTCTCTTTGAAAATTTGATGAGTTGTTCGAAAATGTACTTCTTTCGAAAATTTTTCTTTCGTGGTTGAAAAGTTAATTATTTAGTTGAAAATTCAACAATTTGGTAAAAAGTAATCTTTTTTTGGTCAAAAATGTAACTGTTTTGTTTTATATCTGTCCTTTTCGGTTAAAAATTCAACTGCTTGGTTAAATATTCAAAACATTTGTTGAAAATACGTCTGTTTTGTTTCAAAGTTCAACCATTGTGTTTTGAATCAGGGTGTCTACCCTGCCTGTAGAACCTGGAAAACCTGGAGTTGTCAGGAAATTTTTATATCCCTGGAAAAACCTGGAAATGCCAGGGATTTTTTTTGTGAGCGTGCTTAATTTTTTTTAAATTACAATATAACATTGAAAAAAAATAATTCTTCCTTTGTATAAGTATCTTTATATTACTGTGTTTAACTATTTTGTTAAAAATTCATTTTTTCTTGTTTGATATTCATTTTTTTTATTGAAAATTTAACCATTCTATTTTTGGCTGAAAATTCATGTATTTTGTTAAAAATTCTTTTTTTTTTTTTTTTTGTAGAAAATTAATCTTTTTTGATAATTCATTTTTTTCTCCTGAATATCCAACAGTTGGACATTTTTCTCTCTCTTGACTGCTAAATCTTTCTTAGCTGAAAATTCAACTCGTGTTAAAAAATCGTTTTTATGTATGAATTAAACCATTTTTGATTAAAAATTAAAGTCTTCTTTGGTTCAAAATTCAACTCTTTTGTTGAAAATTGATTTTCTTTTGGTTGAAGATTCATAATTTTAATTGAAAATTCATCTCTTTGGTTGATAAATGAGCTTTTTTGTTGCAAATTTTTTTTTGCTTTAGCTAAAAATTAATTTTTTTTTTACTGAAAAGATAACTTTACCAGAGAATTTAGAACTATTATGTTGATTTTGTTGTTGATGAAAAATAACTTTTCAAATTAAACATGTAACTATTCTAGTTGAATATTCCATCATATTAGTTACAAATTCATCTCTTTGGTCGCAAATGCAATTATTCTAGTTTGATTCATCGTTTTAGTTGAAAATTCATATCTTTGGTTAACCATTAATTTTTTTAACTGAAGATTTATTTGATTGACAATTTATCTTTTTTACTG
>JAUELO010000031.1:1076033-1088965 GCA_032357855.1 Amphibolips quercusostensackenii | reverse complement strand
ATTATGCCTAAATATGCAATGAATTTTATGTATAAGAAGGTATAATAAAAATTGGTTTAAATTATTATTCAGTCATGAACTTTAGGGACAGATTAGTAAATGATTGATTATGTTTTTAGTATTATTTAATTATTACTTTCAATTATTTCTAAATGATTATTACAATCAATCGATTAATTAAATAACTATTCCATTAATCGATGGTTCTAATATATTTAAGAGTATCTTGTAATATAAATTATAGTTTCAAAAAATGCGTAGTGAATGGCTCCGTACTATGCAAAATTATATTCGGAAAAATTTGAAATACGTAGAAAAACCTGTAATTGTCTGGGAATTTTCTTCCAGGATTTGAGTAGACAAACTGTAAATGCAATAGTTTTGTTGCAAATATATTGAAAATTAATCTCTCTTGTTTGGAAATTTAATTTTTTGTTAAAAATTCGTCTTTTTTGGTTTAAAAGTCAACTGTTTTCTAAAAGTCTCATCTTTTTATCTTTAAAACTCAACTCTTTTTGAAAATTTATCTCTTGTGGTAGGAAACTTCTCTTCTTTATCGAAAATTCAACTATTTTGTAAAAAAGTTATCTTTTTTGGTCGAAAATTGAACTTTTTTGTTTTACATTCGTCTTTTTGGATTAGGAATTCTACTTTACGGCTAAAAATTCAAATACATTGTTAAAAATCGTCTCTTTTGCTTAAAAGTTTAACTACTTGGTTGTAAATGCAACGGTTTTGATTTAAAAAAGTGTTTTTTCTTGATAATTCAACTATTCGGTTGAAGATTCATCTCTCTTTCAGTTGAAAGTTAACTTTTTTGGTGAAAATTCTTTTTTTGTTTGTTTAAAAGTCAACTGGTTTTGTTGAAAATTCAACTCTGGTGGTAGAAAATTAATCTTTTTGGTTAGAAAATTCAACTGCTTTGTTAAAAATTATTCCATTTTGGTTACGGATTCAACTATTTTGTTCAAAGATCTTCTTTGATTGATATACCAATCATTACATTTTTTTGAAAATTCAACTGTACTTAGTTGAAAGTGGAATTCCATTGTTAAAAATTCACTTTATTATTTCGATTCATTTCAGTCAAAAATTAATTTCCGGTTGAAAAGTTAATTATTTGGCTGTACATTCGTCCATCTAAACAGAAAATTTGTCCTTTTCTGTTAAAAATTCAACTGTTTGGTTAAAAATTAAAATATTTTGTTACAAAATTTTCTCTTTTATTGGAAAATTTAACTATATGGTTGTGAATGCAACAGTGTGGTTGAAATCATTTGGTTGAAAAAAAACTTTTCTTAAATTCATTTTTCTTGGTTGGAAATTTAATTTTTTGGTTTAAAACTCAACTGTTTTGTAAAAATTCATTTTTTTGGTCGAATATCCAACTATTTTGTTGTACGTTTGACCTTTTTAATGGAAAATTCGTCCATTTGGATTAAAAATTCAACAATTTGGTTAAAATTGAATTTGGTTGAATTTTTTTTTGAATTCTACTGTTGCTTGAAAACTTGTCTTTCTTAGTTAACAATTAAATTAAACTTTTTAATTTAAAAATAAAATATTTTTTGTCTGAAATATCAATCATCATTTTCTGTCTACATTTTTTTTTTTTTTTGAAAGTGGAACTTGAGGTGCAACTACCTTGTTAAAAATTTATTTTATTGGTTGAAGATTTATTTCAGTTAACAATTCATCTCTAATTAAAAAATAACTTTTTTCGAAAATTTGTCTTTTTTGTTTAATATAAATCTTTTTAACTGAAAATTTCACTATACATGGTTGAAAATTGAAATAAATGATTGAAAATTCATGTTTTTGGTTGAAGATTTATAATTCAGTTGAAAATTCAACTTTTCGGTTGAAAAATGAACTATTTTGTTGAAAATTGTTTTTTTTTTTGGCAAAATTAATCTTTTTAACTGAAAATTTAATTATTCCACTTTTGGTTGAAAATTGATCTTTTTTGTTTAAAAATTCAACTCTTTGATTCAAGATTAATAGATTTTGTTAAAAATTAGTCTTTTTGGTTGAAAATTCAACTATATTTGGTTGAAAGTTAAACTAGGTACTTTGTTAAAAATTGTTTTTTTGGTTAGATTCATCATTTCAGTTGAAAATTCATTTCTGGTTAAAAAATTTAACATTTTGTTGAAAATTAGTTTCATATTGAATTCAATATGTTACCTCCAATACTATTATTTTAAAGAATTATTATAACCAATTTATTCCCCTATTATTCCCCTATTTTCGTAAGAAATCATGTACCTGAAGTCCCGAACGTTTATTGAACGAATATTTTTTCCCAATTCTATTTTATGCATAAATATTGTTCTAACTGTAATTGAAATTATGCATTATAATTTTCTTTTAATCACCCTATTTCCTCTGTTTTGAGAGAATTTTGTGCTGTGAAGTCTGTTATACGGACCACCTTGGAAATCTTCATTATTCAAAAATTAATATTAAGCTATTCTTTTATTTTCTATATGTGTGCTTTTTCCCCATTTTTCCAAAAATGAAAATAGTTTTAATTTTTTAATTTTTAATTGATTGAATGATTATAAATTCAGAATGTTCAACATTTTATCGCTTGAAATTCAAATCGTTAAAAACTAGAATTCCCGATTGAGAGTCTTGTTATAAAATATTTTTAAATTGTAAAAGTTAGAGATTGAACTATATTGATCTTCGTATTTTGAACTTCATGATTTAAGAACGTCAAAACAAAAAAAAATCGAATATTTTTTAGATTGAAATTTTGAAAACTTTAAACTACACTCGAACGAAGCTTTTCGATTTTTAAGTTTTAAGTATTGAAACTCTTAAAATCTGGTATCTTCCAAATTAAAGCTTTCATCCAAAGTTTTTAATCAGTAAATTTTCAGTTTGCCGATTAGGAATAAAATACCAAGAAGTGTATCAGTTCATTACATGAAGATTTTTTCATTTCAGAATTTACCCTTTAGCATCAAAAACCGATATGCTGTGACGCTTAAGTTTATGATTTTCTTCGGTAGTGGTTTGGCGATTCCATTCGCTGCTCTCCGTTTCCAAATGCTGAAGTAAAATAAGTAAGTAAAATTATAATGTTTCATAAATAAATTGTATATCTTTATTCTTGGTTTTCAGTTTCATCAACAATTTTCATTAACCTTAGCAATGTCTTTTGTAACATAATTGAAAATTAGTTCTCTGATATGAAATAAAAGAAAGTTTCAATTTTAATTTCTGAAAAGCAAATCGTTAAAAAATAAATAATTCATAATTGTAGTTCGTCTATTTTGAATCTAATTTTCTATACCTTTAATTTCAGGTTTGCAGCAAACTGCGAGAGTAGTTTATGTCTATTATGGTCCTACGGTCATAATGTAATTGTTATCTTATTTTGTAACATATGAACATCAATAAATCTCACATTTTATAGGCGTAGAAAATTCATAATTTTGAAAATATTATTCGAAATCAGGTCCTTGTTTAATGTAGGTTTCGCAATCCTTAATAGAAGTCGATACCTGAATGAATTCCTTCTAATTTTGTTGAGTTTGAATTCTTAGTATTCTTTTAAATTCTTTCGAATAGCTTGGAACGCTTTTAAACTCTTTTAATTTTTAACTTTCAATCAGGAAATTATTCAGTTCACAATGCGTTATTCTAAAATCTTTACTTCGAAAAATGTTCCTTTTTTAGTTTTCATTTTTAAGCGCACATTTTTGATTAAAATAGATTTTAAGTGTAGATTTGAAGACTTTAAACAGATTTTAACGTTAAAAATTGAAATATTTCAATTGGAAAGCCTTATTACTTAAACCAATGTAAAAGTGCGATTGAAACTTTATAAAATATTTTCAGTTTTAAAACAACTAAAAATGTATAGGTTCATATTGAAACGCTTTTATTTAATTTCAAATCCTATTCAAATATTTTAAGTCTAAAATATTCCATCTTTAACCCATTTAATCGTTTAATTTTTTTAATTCAAAATGACATTCTGAACATTAACAAATTTATCGATTCATTATTCAATTTAGAGCATTGAAAAGTATGTAGCGTGGATTTTTATTTCTCAAGCAGAAATCTTTGATTGTTTAAATACATAAATAATGTTAAAAATTTAAAGTTTTGCACTTTAACAGAATTTAAGAAGATTTCAAAGGATTTAAAAGATTTTAAGTTATTTTAAAAGATTCCACAGAATTTTAAGAGATTTCTTTTAAAAAATTTGAAAACTAGATATTAAAAAATTTGTTTTGGATTTTTAAATACTTTACATTTTTAATATCAGAAGTTAAAAAAAACCAGGAACGATAACGCGCACGTGGCCTACGTGCATTTTCTTGAAACGGTTTTTCTTTTAATGAAGTAAATTAATTATTTTATTTTTATTTATATCCAAGAAATTTCAAATGATTTTTACTTAATTTAATAAATTTTTACGGTTTAAAAAGATTTTGAGGAATTTCTAGCGAACTTTAGGAATTAAATTTAATTTCAAGGGATTTTTACGGATTTCAACAGTTTTAAGGGATATGAAGAACGTATAAACATTTTAAAGATAGTTTATTTAGTTAATTTATAAGAAGTGAAAAAAATTCAGAGGGTTTGAAAGAAGTTAAAAGAATTTAAAAAAGAAAAAGCGTTGAAAGGAATTCAAAATAACTAAATAATATACTAACTCTTGGAGAGGTTTTTTTCAAACATGGATGTATACAACAGGGTGTCTACTCACCTGGAGAACCCGGAATGGTCAGAGAATTTTTATAAAACTGGGAAAACCTGGAAATATCAGAGAATGTTTTTCAAAGTTCGGAAATTTTTTCGAGAACGTGCTTATTTTTTTTTTTAATTCGTAATATAAAATGTAATAACGATGTTTTATTTGTAAGAGTAGCTTTATATTACTGGATTTAACTACTCTATGGAAATCAATTTTTGTAACTGACAATTTAACTATGTATTTTGTTGAAAGTTGAACAGTTTGAAATATTTTCAATTGTTTCTCCCTCTTGACTGAAAGATCTTTCTTAGTAGAGAACTCGTTTTTTTCGCTGAATTCAAATGTTTTTAATTTAAAATTGATATATTTTTAGTTGAAATATCAACTGTTACATTTTGCGTTGAAAATTAATCTTTTTTTGATGAAAATTCAGCTACTTGGTTGAAAGTAACTCTTTTAAGAAAAATTAATTTTTTGGTTAAAAATTCATAATTTTAATTAAAAATTCATCTTTTCAGTTGAAAATTTAATTATATTGTTGAAAGTTCGATTTTTTGGTTGAAAATTAATTTTTTTAACGAAAGATTTAAATATTTCTGTTGAATATTCATCTCTTTGCTTGAACGTTAACTTTTTAAACTGAGGATTCATCTAGTCAACTTTGGTTGAAAATTCAACTTTTTGGTTTACAATTCAACTAGTCTAGTTAAAGATTCAGTATTTACTTGAAAATTCATCACTTTGGTTGAAAATTAAACCATTTTGTTGAAAATACGTTTCTTTTGTTATTCAAAATTAATTTTTTTTCAACTGAAAGTTTATCTATTCCATTTTTAGTCGAAAATTCAACTGTTTGTTTGAAAATTCATGTAATTTGTTGAAAAATCGTATTTCTCGACAGAAAATTAATCTTATTGTTCAAAAATGTAACTATTCCAGTTACATATTCACCATTTTAGTTAAAACTTCACGATTTTAGCTGAAAATTCAACTACTTGGTTGAAAGTTAGACTCTTTTGTGAAAAATTAATTGTTTTGTTAAAAATTCATCATTTCAATTGAAAATTAATTTTTTCAACTGAAAATTTTAGTATTCAAATTTTTTTGACATTTGTATTTTTTAGTTGAAAATTCATCTTTTTGATTTAAAATTAAACTATTGTAGTGAAACATTTATCATTTTAGTTTAAAATTCATTACTTCGATTTAAAATGTAACTATTTTGTTGAAAATTCTTTTTTTTCTTGGTTGATGATTAATTTTTGAAACTGAAAATTGAACTATTCCATTTTAGGTTGAAAATTGATCTGTTCCAGTTCAAAATGAACTATTTTCTGGAAAATTGATCTTTTATAGTAGGAAATTGAACTATTCTAGTTAAAGATTTACCATTCCAGTTGAAAATTTATGAATTCAGTTAAATAATTATACTACTTGGTTTAAAGTTGAAATTTTTTTTTAATTAAAGAAAAGTGTGTAACAAAAAAGTTTAACTTTTAAGCGAGTAGTTTAATTCTCAACTAAAATAATGAATGTTTAACTGGAATACTTAAATTTTCAACTAAAAATGTAAATTTTACAGCAAATATTTAAATTTTGAACTGAAAAAGATCAATTTTCAACTAAGAATGGAATAGTTAAATTTGCAGCTAAACAATTAATTATGAGTCAAGAAAAAAAAGGTTCTTCAACAAAATAGTAAAATTTTTGCTTCGAAATTCAGCTGTTTCAGTTAAAGAATTAAAGATGAATCATTTTAGTTCAAAATTCATCACTGGTTGAAAAATGATCCTTTTTAGTTCAAATTTCAACAATTTGCTTAAAAATTTATCTTCTTGAGTTGAAAATTGAACTGTTTAAGTAAAAATTCATCTATCTTGTTGAAAAAATGTCTTTTTTGTAAAATTAATCTTTTTGGTTGAAAATTTAATATTTTTACTTGAAAATTAACAAATTTGAAGCCTTTTAAATTGAATTTAATATAGTATCCAAATTACATATGAATAGTAATTTTTACACATTTAAATATTTACAAAGATTGAAAAAAAATTATTTATAATAAACTTGTTTCAAAACATGCGGAATACTTGTATGGTTCCGTTCTATGAAAAGTTATATCTGAGAAAAAACCTTGAATTGTCACACAATTTTGTTTCACGGTTTGAGTAGACGCTCTGATATAAATATAAAGTATTTACTATTTTCAGTGTTCTAAATTATTCTACATATGCATAATATTTTTATTAATAATGTATAATATATCGTGCGAATAGAGTCGATATACAATAATCAAGAGTCTACATTGAGGACTTAAAATTAAATATTATATAAAGATATACGTACTCGTGTGACGAATAAAAAAAAATATTAAAGCTAGTATACAAATTGCCGGATCGCCATGATCTGCATCTGTTGTGAATTGTCTGTTTGAAACCTGAATGCTGACCTAATTTTTTATTTGAATTCTCACATAAAAATCTGGATCAGGAACTGGTGGCTTATAGCGGGAAGACTTTCTTGTAGAATCTAAAAATTGATATAGTGTATATAAAATATTTTAGACTCCAAATAAATATAATAAAAAATACATTTTGCTATCTAAAAAAGGTAATGTTTCGAAATATCTTGAAAATATTTAACTTTAAGTGGCTGTTTTCAGTTTGTTCTTTTGAATTTTTTGGAATTTTGTAAATCAAAATTTGCAAACGAGGAATTTTCATTTGAAAAATTTATATCCAAAAGAGAACATGAAAATTGTGAATGATTCTTTAATAATAAAAGCAACAATTTTGTTTTTAACTTTTTGAACAAATGTTTCAAAAATGACAAAAGGATTCTATTCATGACCCCTTGATAAAACTTATTTCTGAATTTTTCTAACAAGGGGACCCTTAGGTACGCTTTTTTTTGTTTAAATTGATACTCTTCTTGATGAGAGGTACGTACAAGAGGTTTTCCGAGAAAAATCAAGAAAACGCAATTTTGATACATTTTCGAAAAAATGCACTTTAAAAATTGCGAACGGATTGTTTTTACGAAAATAGGTCAAAATTGCGTCTTTTCGAGTTTCTCAGCAAATCTCTGGTACGTACCTTTTATTTCGAAGAGTATCAATTTTTAAAAAAGCGTACCTAAATGTCCCCTTGTAAGCAGTATTGATAAATGAGAACATTTTAATTGTAAATGCTTTTCAATATTTGGAAATAATTCAGTTCTTAATATTTTGCTACCACACTATAATTTGTAAACTTTTTCATACTTTCAACGATGAGGAAAATTTAATTGTGGACACAAATTCATTATGTCTAATAATTATTATTAAATCTTTGATATTAAGGCATTTTTTTCCAGGATTCTAAGAACTGTTAAGAAAAAGTTTTATTATTTCACAGTTTTAGGAATATTGAAAGATTAAAAAATTTTAATATTTCAAAAATTTTCAAACATAATTTAGATTTTTATTGGATTTTGAAAAAAAAATTTTAGCTTTGTAAAGATTTTGAAAGGTTTTAAGATAGTAAAATTTATTTTTTAAAATTCCAGGGAAAATTTCAGTTGATTTTTAAGTTTGAAACATAATTTTCAGAAAATATTTAAAAACATTTCAAATGATTTCCTAAAATTTCAGAAAATAATTTAGAAGATTGTGAAGCAAAATTTCAGAAAAAGATCGAATAAGTTTAAGAGATATTTAGAAGTTTTAAAAAGATACAAAAATAATTTTAATTTGAGAAGATCTCAACAAGCTTAAAACAAAATGTAGATTTTTAAAGTTTACAAAAACAAGTTTAGAAGCTTTTTAAGAATTTTGAAAGTTTTCAAAGCAATAAACATTTTTTCAAAGATATGATAATAATTAGAAAAATATATATACAATAATTTTTATTTTGTATTGAAAATTATTTTTTCTTTCTAAATGGAAAACTAAACGCACGCGTAACGCGCTATTTATAATTCTAGTATTTTAAAAATTACTAACTATTTTCATCGTAACCTCGATGAGAACGATAAGAATCGACCCAAGAAACTAAGATGTATTCGCTTTTGTCCGTTTTTCGATCAGGTTCTCTTCCACTCTTCTTTTTTGTCTGTAGGAAATAAATTATAAACGCATCATTAAATATTTAACCACCTTAATTTTTTATTAGGTGTTTAAAGGTTGTCAACCAGTGAATAAAAATTTTAAAGTTGATATAGTTATCAGTTTACGCGAGTTCAATATTCCTACCAGAGTTAGTAGAGAGGATCTTTTTTCGCCAATAAAAATTCATGATATTTCCTTTTACAAAAAATGAACCAAATTTTCGGAAACTAACTGTAACACCTTAAAAATTAAATTTTTTATATCGATTTTTGATTAAAAACTTGCCTCATTGCGGAAAAGGATTATTTCTCGATCATCGTTTTGCTTTCGCTTCTTTTTAAATCGCATTAGTGGGTATTCAGCGCCATCATCATTCTATGTTAAAAAAATTGATTAAAAAATATATATCAGAATTAATTGTTCATGAAATATTAATGGTCATTTTAGAAATTAGTAATGTTCATATTTTTTTACTTGATACTGATCTTTTAAATTATTCATTCTCTCACAAAATTTGAGATTATTTTTTTCTAGACATTGTGATTTCGATTAATATTAATAACTACCTTTGGCTCGAATTCTGTGGATCTGTCGCAAGTTTTGTTGTTCCCAATTCTCAGTGCGCGTTTCACAATATATAGGACCAGTGATAGTGACGGAATGACGATAAATATAATTAACATAATAATTACGGCAGCTGAAGAATTCCAAATCTAAAGCAAATAAAAACATTTCATAAGTCTTTATTAACTTATTTTTCTTTATAGATTTATGTTTCCTAACATTAAAAATATAAACAATTTAAAAATCCACTAGTAATTTCTTTACACATTTTTGAAACAATAATTAATAATTTTAAATCGAAAGCGTATGAAATTTGAAACAAAATAATGTATTGAAAGATTGAGGGTTGAAAACGTTACAAATCAAACATTGAAACATTACAACTAAAATTTTAAAAATTGGACGATTTCATTAGAAACTATTTCAAATTGTATCATGTCTGCTTCAAAGCGTTCAGAATTGAACAATTGTATTCTGAATTGAAGGATTTAGGATTGAAATTTTGAAAGCAGGACAATTTCAAAAAAATAAAAATGAAATATTTTTATATTTTAATTATGAGAATTGGATGATTTAAAATTTATAGCAATTGAAATTGTATTATATCTAATTAAAAGCGTTCAGAATTGAAGACATTTTATTTAAATAATTTTTAATTTAAAGCGATTAAAATTTGACAATATGAAATTGAATGTTTCAAAGCTAAAACTCCTAAAATTCTAGAATTTCAAATTTTCATTGCCTGAAAAAATTATAATTTATTATTAAAACTTATTATACAAATTTTTGTAAGATCAGAAAAAAATAATTGGTTCAAAATGAAAAAATTTTAAATTATTAACCTTAAAAATTGATTTATTTTATAAAAATGTTTAAAATAAAATAAAATTTTAAATGGGAAACATTTTAAATGAAAAAAATACTACGGAAGGTTAAAAATTATACGAATCCGAACTTTATTTAAAACTGAACAATTGTATAGTCACCAATAATTGTAATATTATAATTTTTTATGCTCAAACCCGTTAAAGCTATTTTGAGTATATTTAAGTTGTTTAAAGATTAACTATTTTTAAATTGTTAATTATACTTTTGAAAATTCAATAATTTCAATTTTAATTAAAAACTAAAACTTATGAAAGGCAAAATGGAAAATTTAGCATTCAACATGAAAATTTAGAATTCTAAAATTATAACCATTACAAATTAAAGAAGGTATTCAGTATCTGAGGTATTAATGTCAAATTGTTCGATTTTTATCAATTTTCATTTTCAACAACACAATTTTTATTTTTAACGACACAATTTTTACCTTTTTAATTTCAGATCACTTAGCCTTTAACATTTCATATAGAATTACTATCCATTATTAAAATTTCTAATGAAATATTTTTTAATACATTTTTTTTTATTCTTTAACTATAATTCGGTCAATTTTAAGATATTACATTTAAAAAAATTGAAAACATAATTAATATATACAATAATACCAATATTTGTAATTGCATAATTTTAGGCCTTTCAATTCGGAAATGTTTATCTTTTAAGTTGCGTTTAAAATATTCAATATTTTGGAACATTTTAAAATAGAAAGTAATTTAATTATTAATTGAGTTCTAAAATCTCCTCATTTCAAGGGCTTCAATCATGAAATTGAAAATTGTTTAATTACAAATCCTTTAAACGGAAAATTGTACAACTATCAAGTATATTAGTTTGATATTCTACGTTTTCGAAGAATTTTAAAAAACCGAACAATTCTGTACGTTTAAAATTGAAACCAAACAATTTACAATATTTAAATCTAAAATGATTGAATTTAAAACTGACTATCGAGGGGATTTAGAAATTTCAAGGAATTTCATAAATTCAGGATATTCAAATAATTCAGGAAAATAAAAAAATTTAAGGGATTTGAGATCATTCAGGGAATTTTAGTAATACAAAATGTTCAAAAAATTCAGGGCATTAAGAGAATTTAAAGAATTTCGGGAACTTAGGATATTAAGGAAATTCCGAAATTCTCAAGCTGTCATCAAATTCATAATATTTAAGAATTTCAGAGAATTTAGAGATGTGAATGCAGAGATTTTAGGAATTTAATGATTTTCAGGAATTGAAAGAATGCAAGGAATTTAGAAAATGAAAGGAGTTCTAGAAATCACGAATATTCAATTGATTCAGGATATTTAAGAATTTCAGAAATTCAAAGAATTCACGGATTTTGGGGAATTTTAGGGATTATAGAACGCTTAGGGAATTTACTGATTTTTAGAAATTCAGAATATTCAAGAATTTCAGGGAATTTAGAGATATCAAAGATCTTAGAAAATTCAAAGAATCTTCCAAATTTTCAGCTCTAAATATCAAACTCTTAAATTTGAGAAAAATGCGAAAATGTTTATTTTAAAATTTTGAAACTTCTGAATGTTTAATTTCAAAGGCTATAAATTTTATATTGTACCATTTTTTAGCAATTCTAATTAAAAAATTTCTTTTCTAAACCCTCTAAATTTGAGAATGGTTTATTTTTAATTTGAAAAATTGATGAAGTTTTAATTGATAAAATTGAGTTTTAAATGTTTAATAGTGAAATTATTAATATTAGTAAGCCTAAGAATAAATTCTGTTCCATTTTTATAGCCTTCAAGTCTTTAAAAGTGTACAGTTTTAAGTATTTCTTGTTTACAGGTTGTTCAATATCGAAGACTTTGAATTGGGATCCATTCAATTATTCAAGTTAAAAAATGTAAACTTTTTTAATTTGAAACCTTTCTTATTAAATCCGTTGAAGATATTCTAGTTTAAAATTATTTATTTAACTAAGCATTAGTTTGAATTATTTTTTAACTACAAATTATAATTTTTTTTAAACGATTTTAAAAGTATTTTGAAAGAATGTGGAAAGATATGGAAATGAAACCAAACCATTTGCAATGTTTCCATACAAACTTTCAATTCAAGATTGTATAATTTTAAACTATTCCAGTTTTTTAAAGACGGTTAAAGATTAAAGAATGTTAATGCTGCTTGAAATTAAAACATTGTAATTCCAATCGATTTCAGCAATTTAGTTACTTTTAAATGAAACTAATATCAGTAGTCAAAAAGGTTAAAGACTTCTTTTTTATTTTAAGTATTTTAATTAATAAAGAAATAAAAAATTCATTAACTAAAAAAGAAAATTAAAGAAACATAGTAAGTAAAATATCAAATACATTCATTTCAAGAATATCAGATTCCAATTATTAATTGAATTTTTTGTATGAATTCGAAGATGCAATATTAACCCTAAATGATTTTTATATATTATAAATTGAAAATTATTTTCTTTTGCAGTCATGTGTTTCTAAACTTTAAATGTTAAAACGAATTGATTAGTAAACAAGTACACTCATCTCGCTTAAAATGGCCGCTCATTAGTTGTCTGGCTTCATGGTTGTTCACGCTTGTCTGGTTCTGTCTCTCCCCTTGGGCATCCCTTGATGGCCTACACTGAAGGCCATCGGTCCTGAGTGTTAAAGTAAGAGTGCTCGTGCGTCGTTTTCAATCGGGTTCAAACTGGAT
>JAUELO010000031.1:1048898-1065331 GCA_032357855.1 Amphibolips quercusostensackenii | reverse complement strand
CATGACAAACCCTGCTTTTCGTTTTTCGGAAATTGGGGATGCTTTACGTGACGAGACGATTGACACCGGAAAACGACACACCTCCATTTATTCAACTTGATAGCCATTGAATTCATTTTTGCAAATAAAAAATATACTTTGACACTGTTTGACACTTTAAACTTTCAAATTTCAGTCACGTGTGACGTGTGCCGACACGTAGCGCCAACAGTTTGCCGCAACTTGTACCATGCCTGAAATAATAATCATAATTCTTCATATTCGCCCATCAGAGTTGACAGGGCCTGTTTTCTACTTGACAGATAATTTTCTAAACTAACCTATAAATGCCTGAAAACCAGAAATCGTAAATAAAAGCCGAATCAAGCAGGATCAAAGATATAAACAAAGAATGGATTTGGAAATCAGTGAACTCCCTAAAGTAGGTAGATTATTAGCTAAGAAGTGTTTTGTGTTTTCACTGAGATTAAATGCGAGTGTGCTAGGTTATGCTCGTAATACGCGTGAATAGAATTACTAGAATCGCGAAAGACTATTTCAATTCTTTTTTTCGTAATTATTAATAATCATTATTCAATAATAATACATAAAAGCCGCTCAAGAGATATTTATACATTGAAATGAATGTTTGTAAGCCATTTTTTTTTTAAATTTGCATAATTTAGATAGTTTGAATCTTCTCGCAAAGAATGGCGTCACACAGATGTAGCCAATATATGCGTTTGGCGAAAAATACTGCGAGCGGGCGTGATATTCAAACTTTATTTTTTTTAAACATGTTCCTTATTCAATAACAAATTTCTTTCTTTTGGGGATATGTTAATGAGCTATTAAAGAATCAAAATATATTTTCAGCTCATTTCATGCGTCACCCCCATTATCAATTAGGCTTAAATTTTTCACGAAAATTTTTCAATAAATGAATTCCTTTCGTGTAGTATTATAAATCGCTATCAGATTTGATGAACTTAAATTACTTTAAATGTTTTAATTGTCCAATTTTAAAACTTTCACTTCAAGAATTTTTTACATGAGAAAAAACGAATGTTTAGTATTTAGAATTATTAGGCCTACAAATTAATTTGGTGCTTTTATGACTTGTAACTCTTAATTAAACTTGAATTTTTCCCGTCCGAAGGTAGTTTTAAAAAGCAAAGTTTTAAAAGCAAATATAATAGGTGACGGCCCTGCGGACTTATTCTAAAAAATCATCAGTGAATAAAATGGTGTCCGACAAGGAACATTGGAGACACTGCATTATTTTTGCATTCCAATTTGAAAAAATGCATCTGGGTCGGCCGAAATGATTTGGTTAGCATTAGGAGAAGGTGCAGTCACACATAAAATGTGTAAAAAGTGGTTCCAGAGATTTCACAATAGTGCTATTTGAATTGGAATTCAAAAAGAAGGCAGTACATCAAATGCTCTTTGTTAGACGCGATTGTATTCGCTAATGATTTTTGAGGTTAAGTCCGCAGGGTCGCCACCTATTAGATTGCGTTTTAAACATAAAATCAGTTGTTTAAAATAAACCTCATTAGATTTTAAAGAAGGTTCACAATTCAGAACAATTTTCTCTTTCGTCATTTTAGTGTTTTTCGTCGGGAATTATTGGTATTTTTTTTTAAATTATCAGATGACAAAGAATATTCACAATTTTTTGACAACTTTAGGTTGCGTGGGTTGGTTCTACCTGAAATTTTTATTTTTAAATAAACATTATTAGATTTAAATTTAATAATAGTTTTTTTCGTCGAAAATATAAATTTTTATTTAAAAATCATTAGATTTCAAACAAGATTCATAATTTTTTAACAATTTTAGGTTTAATTGGCATTTTGCACCAAAACTCGATATTTTTAGTAAGAAATCATTATATTTTCAAGAATGTTTACAATTTGAAACAAGATAACTTTATGTTAACATTTTTCACCAGAAATCGGTTATTTCAAACAAAAGTCATTAGATTTTAAGGATTCATTTTAAGGAATTCCGAACAATTTTCCGTTATGTTATGTCAGTGTCGTTAGTCGAAAATTTTTCGTATTTTTAATGAAACATCAAATTTCGAAAAAGGTTTAAAATTTTTAAACAATGTAAGCTTATATTAACATTTTTCACCGATAATCGGTTATTTTAAACAAGAATTATTAGATCTTAAAGAAGATTTACAATTCTGAACAATTTCCTGTCATGTTACGTTAGTGTGTTTCGTCGGAAATCATTGGAATTTTTAATACAAAATTATTAGATTTTAAAGAAAATTTTCAATTTGTGAAGGATGTAAGATTATGTTAACATTTTTTAACAAAACTTGGTTGTTTCAAAGAAAAATTATTAGATTTCAAAGAAGATTTACAATTCTGAACAATTTCCTGTTATGTTAAATGTTAATATTTTCCGTAGGAAATTATTGGTATTTTTAATAAAAAATCATTCAATTTTGAAGGATATTTACAATTGCTTATCCGTTTTTCAACAACTTTAGGTTATGTAGGTGTTTCACCTGAAATTTGTATTTAAAAAAACATTCGATCTAAATCCAACTGTTTTTGTTTAAAATAATAAAATTTACCAGCTTGAACAATTTCGAATTGTGTTAGTGGTTTTTGTCAGAAATTGATCATGTGTATTCAAAAATCATTGTATTTGAAACAAGATTTATTATTTTATGACAATTTGGGTTACATCGACGTTTTACACAAAAAATTTAAATTTTCTATAAAAAATTATAATAATTTGAAGAAGATTTAGAAGATTTAAAAAATGATGAATCATATTATTCTTCGGCAGAAACTGATATTTTTAACTAAAAAAAAAATGTTCATAGAAGGTTTACCATTTTTAATAATTTTAGGTTATGTTAGTGTTTAAAATATGAAATCAGTATTTTTAAGTAAAAAATCATTAGATTTCAAATAAAAGAAATTTTTTTGTGCAATTATAGGTTAAGACAGCATTTCTTACCGAAAATATCCATATAGATTGCAAAGAAGATTCACAATTCTTGAACAATTTAAGGTTATATAAACATGTTTTATAAAGAATCGGTTATTTGAAACAAAAATTGTTGAATTTTAAAAAAGATTTACAGTCTTCAACAAATTTTGGTGATGTCATATTACTGTTTTTCGTCTAAAATTGCTAGTGTTAGTGTTTTTCGTCGAAAACTGCTATTTTTTAAACAAAAGTGCAATGGCTTGATTATCTATATATTGTACAAAAATATTATTTAATAATTCTAAGTTGAGATATCAATTTTCAAAAATATTTGTCTTGCTTTTTACTATTGTTTTTGAGAATGTATACTATGTGAAATACAAAAATGTTTCATTAATGCTAATTTTATATTTTAATTTGAAAATGTCTCGAAAAATTAAAATAATCACGCGCGTAGGGCTCGTGTTGATTTCCTAGTTATTTAAACTTAATTTATGAAAATTGACATTTCAAACTATAAGTTAATTTTTTATTAAATTTTCTGTTTATGCAAGCTGAAATCGGCGAACCATCTTCTCGCATCCAAATCTCTTCGAAGCTGTCCACTTAGATCGATTGATCTATTAATCATCTGAATTTCATTTCCAATATCAGTATATAAATTGCACTAATAAGTTTTTATTCTATAAAGAAGATCATTTCTCTTTCCTAACATATTTTTTAAATCTAAAACAGCTTGACTAAGATCACAAATGCAGTTTTCACAATTTTCCTGTCGTTTCTTTTTACAATTTTCTTCATCCTTTTTATCTGTCTGAAAATCCACTTTTCGGATGTCACGATTTTTTCCCGAATCGCTCATATCGTCTCGAAAAATATATTTCACTCGAATTTTACCGTCTTCGATTGGTAGTATTGTCTGTGATTGAAAATTTCCTTTTTCTAAGTTCACATTTTCGTATTCTTCACTTTTAGAAATAGATTTAGTGATTTTTCTTTTATTGCCAGATTTTGATTTAGTCTTCTTTTTGGAAATATGTTTAACCTTTACGGACTCTTTTTTATTGTTGATATGTTTCTTCTTTTTATTTGTCTTCATCTTCACCTTTCGTGAATTTTGAATTTTAACTTTGTAGGCTTTTTATTTTTATTTGGAGGCTTGTGACTACATAATTGACGACCAATCAAATGTTTCTGAAAATCCTGAGGTTTCTCATTTTTTCGATACTCTGGTAATCAACCTTATTATAATTTTCATCGCTAATGAAAAATACCTTCGGAATTTTTAATTCTGTATCTTCTGAATTTGTGTAAATTTCTAAGAACGAATTTTGAGGAAGTTCATTTTTCGCACAGCATGTTATAACTAACAAATTATATGGAATTTTTGTTGTGGATTTGAAAAATTTATTATTTTCTAATTCAAAAACTTTATTTTTCTTTTTCACAGTTTGCAAGTTATTACTTTTGCTAGATTTAGTTAAGCTTTTATCAACAATTTTTGCTAGATACAGAAAATTATTTTCATCTATTGACTGAATTCTTCTGCTTTTATATTGTATATCTTTTTCCAAATTTGTAATTTCTTTTCTTTTTTCATTTTTAAATGAAAAATTAGTAGTTTCATGTCCAAGGCTTTCGACTTCTTTTTTGAATCTAGAGTTTAAAATTGGTTTGGGTTTTCCAAAACCCACCAATTCGTCTTTGATATCAAGTCTTTCTCCAAAAATATTTTGATTTGATTCATCTTCATAATTGGGAATGTCATCTAGGTTTTTTTATAATCCTCAGATTATTATTATCAAGTTTTTTGCTTCTTACAGTCGAATTTTTCGATCCTGATTTCGCAAGGTGAGATTGTTTCTTGTTTTTCTTCTTGTGAATTTTCTTTTTCTTATGGGTTTCAGAATTTTTTGGATGCTTCACATTTTTTGGTTTTTTTTTTGATGCCTTCAAATTATTATTACCTTGAAACAAAAAGAAAACTTTATCTATCAAGTTTCCTATAAAAAAGATTAATCTAATTTTATAAATTTATATTATTTAAGAATTAATTATAAAGTTGCCTTTGTTTCTGGATGATTCTTCTGATTCTGAAAATCTTTCCAGATCGATTAACGCATTCTGAAAATTTTTATTGTCTTCTACATTTTTAGTTTTTTCTTCTGAAAATTGATTTAGGGTAGCCCTTTTCTGGGGTGATGTTAACATTTTATAACGTTTTGATTTTTTTAGCAATTGCTTTTGAAGATCGATATGCTTGATATGATTGCTATCTTCCTTTGAAATATCTTCAGATTCAACTTGATTTTGATCTGAAATTTTTAATAAGAAATAATTAAAAAGTTTTTAAAATAATTAGAATAATATAATAATTGCACGAAATCATTGCACGAGTTTAAAATAAACCTTTCAAAATTGAGCATGGTTACGAACTTTAAGAAAAAAGTACGATTCTAAAACTTACCATGATTTCTATTTCGTGTTCTTGAAGAAAATAAATTTTCTTGGAATTTTGATTCAAAATTAAAATTAGTTGAACCCATCATTTCTGGTAAAGTCAAAAATTTAATTGTTCGACCATTATGTATCTTTCTTGTTCCAATTTTCTTTCTTTTACTCCTTGCATTTTTGGGTAATGATTTTTTAATGTCTAGTTGTTCAGCACCTGACTCATTCAAATTCTGAAAATTAGTTTTTGAAATATTTTGATCATCAGTGCTATTATTTTGATGGAACCCAAATTCTTTTGCTTCTTGATCATAATATTCAACACCAAACATATCATTTTGATCTTTATCTTCCACAAAATAATCATTTATCAGTTTTTTATGAATCAAGGATGAAATTATCCTTTTATTTTTATCGTCGCTATTTTTGGGTACATTTATATTATGTTTAATATATTTTTTGTTTGCAATTTGAGGACTTTGTTTAAATCGAGAAAGTGGTTCGAATTCATTTTTCAAATTGGGTTTAGTCCCAGAGTACAATTTTGGTCTTTGAAATTCTCTATTATAAGAAAAATCCTGTTCTGTTCCAGAATTTTGCTCTTCTTTAAACTTTTCTAAAACTTTCTTCTCCAGCTTCTTCTCATGATTTTCTTCTTTTAAATTTAAAATACCCAAATCTGAATTAAATCCCCTGACCTTAGATACCATTCCTAATTTTGTTAAAAACCCTTTCCTATTAGAAAAATCTCTTCTCAATTTTGAACGCATTTTAGCCTCTTTCGATTTTTTATGCAAGTGATTATTCGAATTTGTAGGACTATGATCGTAACTTTTTATTTTCTTTACATTTTTCAGATCTTTGTTAAATATTTTTCGCTTATCTCTAATAAACTCTTCCCTATTTTGGTTAAAACGAAAAGCCTTATCTTCTTTAAACTTCTTATTTAACTTTTCCGTAATATTCCTAGGAATCTCAGCTTTTTTATTATCTAATGCCTCATTCTTTTTAATCTTCTTATACCAAAATCTTCTTCTCTTAAAAGGTTTTGGTGGAAGATTCATTTTTCGACGATTTTTGTGCTTGATCAATCTATTCTTGTCATTCTTTTCATCACTAGACAAATTATTTTTTTCTAATTTCGAGTTATTAGACCTGAGCCGGGTATCGTGATTTTTGACTAGAAACCCATTTTCAATAAGTTTATCTCCGTCAGAATGATTAGGATTATAAAATTTTTCAAATTTGGATAAATCGGCTATAAATTCAGTCCTTGTTTTTTCATATGGAGCTTTGGTTCCATGATCTACTGGTTGTACAACTTTTACAAAAAGTTTAGAATCACTAGATGAGGAACCAGATGAATTGGATTTATTGATTGATTTGATTACCTTGGCTGCTGCTAATGAAACAATTTGATTTAGAGAAGTACCATTGATGAGAATTTCACAACTTTCCAAAGATTTGCCGTCTATAGAATTTTTTTTCTGAGCCCAATTTTCGGATTTAAGACGACCATTTGGATGAAAATTAGAATGAAAACCACTAGCTTCTGAGTCTTTTCTCATTTCGTCTTTATCAACGTAAACAATTATTTTTTCAACATTCCCTAAATTCTGTTTCTCTACCAATTCTTTAACCTTTGGCATTATGTTCTGCAAATAAAAAAAATGTGATTTGTTTTTGAAGACAATTTTTTTCTGCTCATCAATATTTTGATTCCATAATCTAGTATTGAATTTATCATCTGTAAGACCTGGAACAAATACTTTTGCACCATGATTCTTTCCAATGTTGATAGAATTTGAATCATTTTCAGAAGGCATAACATTTGCTTTCAGAGGACTTATTTTTTTATTCTCATCTTCAGTTTTCTTATTCTTGTAAGTGTTTTTAAAATTCATGTGAGGATGT
Organism: Amphibolips quercusostensackenii; assembly: GCA_032357855.1. Lineage (NCBI taxonomy): Eukaryota > Metazoa > Arthropoda > Insecta > Hymenoptera > Cynipidae > Amphibolips > Amphibolips quercusostensackenii. The sequence goes on along the minus strand of JAUELO010000031.1, from coordinate 1,058,026 downwards.
GATTTATTTTCTTTAATTTTAAAAGAGTCTATAGATTTTGAATTTGAGTATTTTGCTTTTTTACGTCTTTCAGGTGTTGTGTGAACTTTAGTGCAAAATCTCTTTTCCGTCACCAGTTTCTTTGTGTCATGAAATTTCTGAAAATAAATAGATTACATATATTATTTTAATTTCAATTTTGATAATTTTAATAATTTAAATAATATTCTAATTTTATTATTATAATATTACATATATATATATATACAATAATAAAAAATTATTGCATAAGCAAAATAAATCAATCTTGCTCTTCACCTGTGGATTTTTTGAATAACCAATCGCATGGCCAATAATGTCCTTGAGCTTATCAATAATACTTTGACTCAATTCATTTTTTTTCTCAATAAGATTAGGCCTTTCATTTTTTTCAGAAATTTTAGAATTTGCTAAATCTTTAAGATGTGCTTTGTCCAATAAATGATTAGTCTTTTCTTCTAGGATTTCTGTAGGCTTAAATTTATTGATTTCGTTGATATTTCTTGCAAGTTTAGATTTTTCAATCTGATCTACAAGTTCTGCTTTTTGTATAACCGGAAGTTTTTTTTCGTGAATGTGACCAATTTTCCTATTTTTCTGAGCAATTCTTTTTGAATTAAAATTATTTTTCTTTTTTATAGAGACATCCGTTTTGCCATTCATGACCATTTGAGATAATTTAGACTTTGTAATTTCATCAAGATTTTTGGTTTTTTGAAATTTTTCATCATTAAATGTTTTGGAATAGTGAAGATATTTTTTGTTCTTGTTCTTTTGATCTTTTTGAAACTTAGAATTTTTCGGAATTTCAAGATCTTGTTCAACTTTATGATTTTGATCCTTTGCATATTTTTGAATCTGCAAATCTTTTTTGTCCATGATGCGTTTTCCTTTTTTTTGATTCTTATGATTCTTTTGATCTTTTTCTTTCATATGACCCTTTATATCCTTATGATGTTTTTTACGCTCATGTTCTTCTTTATTTCGATTGACTTTCGAATTTTCAGTCTCACTTACAGTCAGTAAAGACCTTCCGAAATCTTTATCATCTACAAGATCTTCATAGGCATTTTTATGATCTTCCTTATTTTCCTCTTCATAATCAATATCCGAAGACGATTTTCCTATAGATTCTACTACAGAAGCTTTTTTTTCAGTAAATTTAGATTTAGTTTTTAAAACTTTATTTAATTCTGGATTATTAAAAGCTTTAATTGTGGGGTTTATATTTTTTAAAGAAACATAATTAAAATCAGAACTTTTTTCTAATGCTGTGGGAAAATCTCTTTCAGGTGTCATAGACGTTATAATATTGTCTTCTGTACTGAGTGGAATTGTTGGTCTTAAAATAGTTATTTTTAGACCTTTGGTATTAACTGGATTCAATTCAAAACTCTGATCTTGAGAATCATAATGGGTTTTTTCTAATTTTCGAAGAGATCTTCCTATTTGTTTGAGATTACTTTTCCCTGCAAAAATTATAATATAAAATATTTGAAGAGAAAGTTAATTTAAATAAAATAAAATTGCAAATTAACAATATAAAAATATAAGGTTGATTAATAAAATAGCAAAACTAGGAATAATTAAAAACAGCAAAAAAATCAAATTAATTCTTACGATCCCTTTTTCTTCTTTTAGGATGTCTTCCAAAACTTCGAGGAAAAATCTTAGCCTGATTTATTCGTCGATCAGTTTTGTCAAAAATTTCATTATTGTTTTGAAATAAAATACTGAAGCAAGTATTTTTTTTATTTTCCCTTTTATATCTATGATGTTCATAATTTTTTTCCTTTTCTTCATTCTCATCATCCTTCTTGTGTTTATTATATCTTACATTCTTTAATGCTCTAAGTGATTCTTTTCCAGCACATTTTTTATTTTGTAAGAAGCAATTCGAAATTGGATTAAAGGAATTTTCCCTATTCCAAATTTTTCTACCACCTAAATGATATTTTTTTGGCCTTTCTGTAGGCCATTGAGAGTCTGGGGGTTTTTCATACTCTAAACCAACTCTCGACTCAAGTTTATTGTATTCCTCATTTAAAGATTCATCTTTGATGTCATCTGGAATCGAAAAAAAAAGTAATTAAATAAATAGAAAAAACATTCCTTCATTAGATTTATACTTTTTATGCTTAATAAATAAAAAACCTCACTTTTTAATTATACTAAATCTTATAATTGTCATAAATCTGAATTTTTTCTTACCCTTGTCATTTTGTCTACTTTTCTTCTTTCTTTTAGACTCCTTAAAAAAATTAGAATATTTTTTTACAAGCAAAGTTTTTGGCACAGCTTTCTGAATTTTTGTCAGACGTTTACCTTCCTTTAGTATACCTACTTTTAGATTGCTTTGCTTGTGCTTCAGAGTTTCTATTTCATTAATCAATTTAACTTCCTTAACACGAAGGTGCTGCTCTTCTTTGGTTTCCTTCTCAGAATTGTTTGAATTTCTGAAATCAGATGTTTTAGTGGATGCTTGACTTGACTTATTTCCTCTTATACTCTTTTCAGTTTTCTCTGCAGTTTCCTCCTTATACTCTTCGTAAAAAGACCAACCACTACCTTCTGGTTTTTGATCATCTTCCTCATCATCATATCCCTCATCTTCATCATATTCCTCATATTCATCATATTCTTCATGTTTTCCATTTTCACCATTCAGCGTCTTTGTCACAAACTCAATTTCCCCATAATCATAATCTTCTTTTTTTTCTTTTTCTACTTCTGTTTTGCTACTCATCTCTGTTGTGGCGCCTATGCTTCCCAGTTCTTCGTCGCTTTTCGTCTCCTTTGAGGTTTTTGTATCACCTTCTTTTACAGAGGTTTTTTCTGCTAAAGTTTCCTCCGTTAAAGTGTTTTCTTTTGATATGATTTCTTCAGATGTTATTTTTTTTAAAGTTGTTTCTCTACTCGTTGTCTTCTTTGATCCATCTGTTTTAAATGTAGTAGATTCTTCCTTCTCTACTTCATAATCAGTGAAATCGGAATTGTCATCTTCTGGTTCTCTATCCTTTTCCTCGCCTCCTTTCTCATCTTCATCATATCCTTCATCATCTTTATCCTCACTATCTGGTATCGCTGTCACACAGTCAATTTTTCCAAAATCATAATCTGCTTTTTCTTCATCTATATTTTTTTCCTGTTTGGAATCTTCCGAAGGAATTCTACATATTGCTTTTGTAGATGTTTTTTCTGTGGAAGATTTTTCTGCTGATGTCGTTTTAGCCGAAGTTATTTCTTCAGAAGTTGTTTCTCCAATCTCTTCCTCCACTGGCTCAACTGTTTCAAGAGAAGCAGATTCTTCCTTCTCTACTGGACATTTTTTTACAGGTATGATGTTTGTAATTCCCTCAGTAGGTGGGGGTATAGTTGAATCAGTAGGATCAAAAACTTCAGAAGTACACGATTTCTGGTCCAATGTAGTCTTAGTCTCACAATTATATTTCATTTCTGGTGGCCAGAAGTTATTTTCTTCTGGTTCCATCACTAAGACTCTTTTAATTGTTGTCGTTTCTGAAGACTTTTTTAAACAATCCCAAAACTTTTTCCAAGAGAAGTCCCTCTTTTTTCTCTCTGACAAACACCTATAATTTTCACTATCAGGAAATTGCTTTTCATCAGTAGATGCCTCTGTCCATTCATGGTTCTCCAATCTATTAACATCAGTCTTCCTAATTTTATTTCCATTTTCATCAACTACCCACTGCTTTGTATTTAAAGATGTGTCTTCCATTATAGATCTTTTTACGTTCTTAATAACCTTTGGCTCATGAGAGTTCCAATCGTGAACCTTCAATTTTAGCCAGGGTGTCTTCTTTTTATGTTCTGAATTTAAATCTCGTTTTAGGATACGCGCATTCTCAACTTGATCTGAAGAATTATCGGTCAAAGTCATCAGCTTTCTTGATAATCTTTTAAAAGTTTTCTCGCCTGAGGGATTTTTTGGAACGATTGGTGAACAGTCAACTTTATTTATAATATTTTTCTGCCTTTTTTTAAAAACTTTTTTCAATTTAGAGTCTTTTAAAACGTTTAAACAAACTCTTTCAGTGATAGGACTCACATCCTTCTCGAGTGAAAAAGTTCTGTTAAATGTTGAACATTCTTCGTAATCCATTTGATTTATATCGATTTTCTGCTTGAATCCGTCGGAACGAACCTGCTTCCACACTTCTTCATCCTTATCTAAGATGTATTTTCCATGAGAGTCTTTATCCTTTCCTTCTTTTTCATTTTCATCTTCCTCTTGTGCATGTACCTGCTTCTCTTCTCCCTTCACTTTCTCTTCTTCATTCTCTTCTACCTCTTTTTCATTTTCCTCCTTTCCTCTCTCCTTTTCATTTTCTTCCTCTTCTTCCTCCCCCTCCTCTTCTTTCGATCCTTTTATCTCTTTCTCCGCTTCTTCACTTTCTTTCTTTTCCCTCCCTTCATCCTTTTCTTGTACCTTTTCCTCCTCTTCTTTATTTCCCCGCTTTTGTTCTTCTTCTCCCTTTCCCCTCTTCATTTCCTCATTTTCCTCCTCTTTTTTCTTTTCTTCAATTTCTTCTTTCTTCTTTTTTGCCTGTTCATCTTCTTTCTTTTTTTCTTCCTCAAGCTGAGTTACCTTGTCTTCAAGTTTCTTTTGCTTGTCAATGATCTCCTCTAACTTTCTCTTTTCCTCCTCTCCCTTTATCTTTTCCTGCTCCAATCGCAAGTCCTTTTCTTTTTGTCTTATCAACTCTTCTGTTTTAGCTAATTCCTTTTCCTTCTTGTCTAGGTCCTTTTCAGTTTTCCTGAGCTCTTCTTCAATCTCTTCCTGCTTCTTTTGCTCTTTTGAATCAGCTGCGTAATCAGATTTTATCAAATAAGTAGTTGTAATCGAAGAAGTTTCAGTGCATATTGTGGTAGGGATGATAGTTTTAGTAGTTTCATTAAAAGCTTCAGCAGTTGTAAGAGAGTTTATAGTCGTAAAAATTGATGTTTCTGCTGCTGTTGTAGATGTTGTGGTAGGAGTAGTTGCAATTGAAGATGTTTCTGTACAAATTGTGGTAGGGGTGTATGTTTTAGTAGTTTCATGAAAAGCTTCAGCAGTTGTAAGGAAAGATATAGCGGTAAATATTGATGAATTAGTATTGGAAATCAAAGTTTCAGTTGTTTTTCCTTTATTCTTCTCATTTTCCCTTTCCTCTTCCACTTTTCTCTTCATTGCTTCCTCTTCTATCTTCTTTAAATTCTTCTCTACTTCTTTCTCTTTCTCTTTTTCCCTGTTCTCCTCACTAGAAAGTGTTGACATTTCATCTGGAATAACTCCCAATTCTAAACTTGTTTTCATTGCTCCTGTACTTTCTGTTTTATGTTCTTCTTTTATTGTTGTACTTTCAGAGCTAGAACAAAGATAATTAGTCACGCAATTTTTTTGAAATTGATTCCTCACACTTACGAAAACGTGTTAGAAAGTTAAAATAATCTTAGGAACTAAAAGAATTTTTTTAAATGGAATGTAACAATAGAGAGAAAAGAAAGGGCTTTCCATTAAAATGCAAAACAATTGCTACTTGATATTTCAACGCTCCCATACCTGAATCCAGAAGTGACTTCAGTTAATATTGATGTCTCATATTTTTCGGATGTTTCTTCTATCTCAAAACTTCCTTTTGCTGGAGTTCCCAATTGAAGCGAAGTTTTAGGAAGAGAATAAGATGTAGACACCTCGATAATCGTCTTCGCATCTATTTCCAAAGTGGTTACATTTTCTGAAGTAGCTGACTCTAATGTAGATAATTCTGATAAAATATCAATAATTGATGATGATTGTGATGTAAGACCAGGATTAGATGATGTTTCTAATGATGCATCAGTCATATATGAAGTCTCCACTGTAGAACTAGAATATGATTCTGAAGATAATGCTGGAACAGATAATGATTCTGTCAACAATCTAGAAGTTGCTGTTGTTTCTTTTTCTGAATTTTTCGAAAAAGTAGTCTCTTCTTCTGATCCACTTTGCACTGTTCCAAAGTCAATTGCGAATTCTGTCGCTTCTTTTGTACAAGAATTGGCTCCAGGTTGTTTTACACTTGTATTCATAAATTGATCTTTATCATATTCGTACGGGTTTGATGTACCCAATGCTCCATATGCAGCTTCTTCATCAGCGGCGTCGTTGTAATATTCGATTCCCTCTTCATTATCATAGTCGCCATCAAAATTCTTTGACTCGTTCATATAGAATTCATTATATATCTCTTCATATTCCCCGACTTCTTCTGTTTTAGCTGAAGTTTCGCTGATATTTAATTTAAAACTTGATGTTACCATCTCTGTACTGGAACCTACTTTTGTTTCTAAAATAAAAGATGTGTCCTCAAGAATTTTGTTTGCACTTTCAGGTACTGATGATTCTGTTTCAATCACTGATGAAGTCCTGTTTTAGAAATATAAAAAAATTGGAATTGATTTATGTTCTTAAAAACTGTTACTTAATTATTAGATAACGTACATTAATGTCGTGGGTTCTGTTTTAAAACTTGTTGAAAGACCTTCAGTTGTGAAAGTTGATGCGCTAGCTTCTTCTTGTTCTATTGTTTCTTCTGTAATTTCGACTACTATAGTTTCTAGACTTGCAGCTAGAATTACGATTTATTTTAGTAATCTAGAAAAATATATTTTCAAATTCTGGATAAAGTTTTTATACCTTTAGTTATTTTAGTAGCTTCATTTTCAGAAGCTGTTGAAGTTTCGAGTTCATAAGTTGTTTCAGAAGACCGAGATGCTGTAAAAGTATCTTGTTGAATTTCGGTACCTTGAATTAGAATAGTTGATTCAGCTACGATCGTTTCTGTAATTGTAGTTTCAGTCGTAACTGCAGTTGTAGCTCCAGGTGTAACTTCAGTTGTATATTTAGTTACAGCTTTAGATGTTTCCTTACTTATAGCTTTAGATGCAGCTTGAGATAAGGATTCGCCTGAGGACTCAGTAGTATTTTCTACAGTTGTTTCGGTCAGAAATTCTGAAATAGTGCTGAATATTTCAGTTTCATTATTTGCTGTAAATCCTGCAGGCAAGGTTTCTGCAGAAATAGAGCTTGTGGTAAAAGCAATTAATTGGGCAAAAGTAGAGCCTTCTATAGCTTCAGAAGTTACTTCTTCATTTTTTTGCGATGAGGTTTCGATATTTTCTATTACTTCGTCAGTAGTTTGTTCTTTAACAGTAGATCTGCTTTCTGTGACACCAGATGTTTTTTTTTGTTCAACTGTATTTTCAGATGTTTCAGTTAAAGTTTTTTCTTTTACTGTGATTTCAAAATTAGTACTTCTAGCTGAATCAGTTGCTGCAGCTTCAGTAATTTTACTAGTTTCTTCAGTTGTAGTCACTGTACTTTCTATAACTAATGACGTTTCTTCTAAAGGCTTTGATGTTTCTTCTTCAGCTATGGTCGCTACTTCTACAACTTCAGATGTTTTTTTCTCCATAGCTTCAGATATTTCTTCCAAGGAACTAGATGTTATTTTTATATCCTCAGTTGTTTCTTTGACAACTTTAGTTGTTTTTCTCACAGTCTTCTTCTCAGTTGTTTCTTGTGCAAAATTAGATTTTTCTTTTATAGTTGATGTCATTTTTGCAGCCTCAGTTGTTTCTTCTACAGCGTCTGATGTTTTTGCTAGAGCTTGAGTCGTTTCTTTTAGAGCCTCAGTTACTCCATCTACAGCCTCTGATGTGTTCTCTGTGCCTTCAGTTGTTCTTTCTACGATCCCTGGTATTTCTTCCTTAAAACTAGATGTTACTTTAACTGGCTCACTTGTTACTTCTGCAGACTCGGAAGTTTTTTCAATACCTTCAGCTATAATTTCAGCAAGACTGGTTGCTATTTTTTCAGTCTTGGATGTTTTTTCTGCAGCTTTTGATGTTTCCTCTGTACTACTCGATATTCCTTTTTCATTTTCAGTTCCTTCTTCTAGAGAAGTTGATGTTTCTTCTTCAGAAATTGATGTTTGTTTTCCAGCTGCAGTGGTTTCTTCAGTGGCCGCTGATGTCTCGTCTATGCCTTTAGTTGTTTTTTCTATAGTCAATGATATTTTTTCTATAGAACTAGATGTTACTTCTGCAGCCTCTGTTGTTTCTTCTACAGACTCTGAAGTTTCTTTTATAGTTTTAGTTGTTTCTTTTATAGTCTTTGAGGTTTTTACTTCAGAATTTGAGGTTTTATTTGCGGCTTTAGTTGTTTCTTGTGAAGTCTCACTAGTTGAAGCTTCTAAATATATTTTGTCGGTTGTCAATTGCATCTTTGAAGTTTCAGTATATTCAGAAGTAGCTTTAGTTACTAAAGTTCTTTCAGTATATTTAAGAATTGTCTCTTGTTCTGAAGTTTCCGTTTTATATTCTTCACTTTCAGTAGTTTCAGTAATTTCGTCTATAATTGCTAATGTTGTAACTGCCTTCAAGGATGTTGATTCAAATGGAGTTTTCTTGGTAATAGTAGTGGAAGCTTCCTCTGTAGATGTTGTGGTTTTTATAGTTGTTGATTTTTCAGTTGTTATAGTTATCTTTTCAGTTGTCAATACAGCAGGCAAAGTAAATTCGGTAGATGTAGTTTTCGCAGTAACTTTTGTTGACGGCTGTACTTGTTCAAATGCAGTTGTCTTTGGGGCAGTAACAGTTTTCACTATTTCTGAAGTTATAGCTTCAGTTGTTATTTCAGTTTCAACTTCAACTGTGGTTTCAGTTTCAACTTTACTTGTAGCTTTAATTTTTCTTTCAGTCGAACTTCCCATTTTCTGAGTTGAGGTAAGTGTATCTTCATAATCAGTCATATACGTCCAAAAATCTGAAACTGCTTTCTCTTCATCATATTCGTCTTCTTCATATTCTTCTTCATAATCATCTGAATACTTTTCAGTGGTGAATATACTCGCATCTGTGTAGTACTCAACGTAATCTTTGTAATCATGTTCTTCAGTTGTGAACACAATAGGCAAGGTGGAGTCAGTAGATGCAGATTTCTCAGTAAATTTTGTTGACGGCTGTACTTGTTGAAATTCAGTTGTCTGTGGGATGGTAACAGTTTTCACTATTCCTGAAGTTACAGCTTCTGTTGTTATTTCAGCTTCAACTTCAACTGTGGTTTC
>JAUELO010000031.1:970465-1010571 GCA_032357855.1 Amphibolips quercusostensackenii | reverse complement strand
AAACAAAACATGATTTTTTGTCCCTAAAAATAGGCAAAAATAGTCAACTTTAAAGGGGTTATAACTTTTGACCTATTAGAGTTAGAGCATTTTTCCTTTCTCGGAATCACAGAAAATTGACTCTACTTTCACTCACTTGCATAACACTTTTCTGTATAGTAATTAGGTACAAAGGTACACAGTGTTTTTTAAGACTTAGCGGTTTTTCGACAAAAATCCAAAAAAGTCGGAACTTTTCAATATACCATAACTTGAAACCTATTTAGGATAGCGTATTATGTTACAAAAAAATTTTTTTGTATAATTTTGTTTTCTTTTTTTCTTTTATTGTACATTTTGCTCTGCAATGCAATGGCAATTAGCCGTCCACGCAAACGTAGCTTTTGTAAATAATTTAAAAAAAAAAACCAAAAAAAACGGGTTCCCCCTTGTATTTCTGGTAGCATTCTGCGTATGTCAAATAGGACCACTTAATGAAGCGTTTTTTCAAAAAAAATTATACACCTGATTTTTTTAACAATTTCACTCATTTTTCAGACGTAATGCCTAGGCTATCTCCCATTACGCGGCTATACATCACACAGTCAAACTGTTGCTGTCGAGCCTGTCAGGGAAGTTCTTTGCACCTAATGACCCTAAAATATGAAATATATCAAATTTAGAATTTAGCACTTCGTAATTTTAAGATATGGTATTTTAAACTTACGAATTACTGGCCATTTACTGGCATATGTGACGGTAGAGGTTTAATTACATGATTTTACCTCAGATTTGACTCTGTCAAACAGTTGTCTAACTAATCTTAGTTTGCGCATTTTTAGGATCACCTCACTTAGGTGTAAGGTTACACTTGTATTTACTCTTTTCTGAATCTATTTCTAAGCTACAACTTTGTCTGTTTGTATTTCGTCGCAGATATTTCGTCATATTTTACATCGCCATTGTAATATTTTAAATCGTCATTTTTTTACCGATAGTATAAGAACCTTTGGCATCGTTGGACCAATTTTTTATTTTTAATTTTCTGATTGATTTTCGAATATGATGAATCCCGTGCCTATATCGTTATAAGCACGGTTATTATATTTATCATTATTTCCGTCTCTATTGTTGCAATTTTCTTGATACTAGATGCTATAAAAACCTGAATTGCGATCAGCAAAATTTCCATACTTTTGATAACCTCGGTAGCGATTCCCTAGATAATCTTGATCATCATATCTTCTGTTATTATTTTAAAAAATTTGTTTTTGATAAGGTCGATTATTTCAGTCTAAATTATCTTTAAACTGTCGCCTATAAATAAAATTTTCTCCCCAGCGATCGTCCCTAAAATTCCATTTACACGATTCTGCGTTCTAGAATTTCCATGACAATCATGGCTTTTTTGATTATTTTCGCGGTATTTATGACTTTTATGATTATTCTGATAATAAGCCAAGTTTTTTGTAAGGGAGTAATGATCTTTGTAATCTAGAGGCCCTACTTGGCCCAACAACTTCATAAAATCAATAAACTCTTCGCTACTCTAACTTCCTTAGTGTAATTCATTGATGAGCTATTAAAAATTTATATTTTAGATGGTCATAGAATAATATCATTGCAGAATTTTTAACCCTCTGTGGTCATTGGGGGTCCTAAGGACTCCACGCACATCTTACGGCTATGTCCCATCAAACTTGCATTTTGAAATCAAACCTGTCGTGCCATGTGTTGTTGTTTAAAGGTACTAAAACAAGTTTTAAGAGGATTTTAAAGGTCGACGTGGCCCAGTCTGCCTGTAGGCATCAAATAGTGCAGACGTTTTTTTTTGCGGGGTCCAACGGACCCCCTGTGACCATAGTGCAACAAAATTGCCAAAAAAATGAAATTGAAAAATTCGCTTTTTTATGTAAAAGTAAATTTTAAAATGTAAGTAACAGTGTATTTGCACTATTATTTTTTTTTAATTTTATCAGTGAGTAATAGTTTTGAAATCTTATGGATATCTTATAATCTTCAAATTCGCAGCATTTTCAATAGTCTCATTGAAGGCGACGAAAGCATCGAAGCTTACAAAGGCGAGTCTGGGAGACTGCGGTCTCGTAGACGATTGAAAAATACTTTAATGTTCTAAAATAAGATTTTTTTTACTTTTTTATAATGATTAGGTATAAAATAAATAAATTCTTCAAGAAGAAATAGTTTTGTCACTTTATTTCGAATGCTCAACATTATCACATTCATTTGACAAGTTTCGTCTAAATTTTTCATTTCATTCTTTTAAAATAAATCTGCTTTTTTCAAAGCTTGCTATAAAACTAATTTTTTCTTAAAAGTGTACTATTTTAAGAGTACAACCCAATGAGTTTTTTTTGCGTTATTTTGACCATCCTGTTATTTTTCGGAGGTGTGACCACGAGAAGTTGAGTAAGTATATTGCGGAAGAGAATCATGCTTTCTATCTTGAACTAGATTCTACCACTCTTTATAATTCCCATCTACAAGCAGAAAAACGACATGAAATACTCACTCATTAAGATATGTAAAGTGTTTCCCGTAACAGCAGCAATAAAAAGGTGCTTTCAATAAGAGCATCGAAATGTCGAAATCACTTAGCATTTCATAAATCTTACAGTAGAAATAAGAGAAAATTAATGGTGATCCTTTCGTGAGATTTATTATGTAGTATTAAATACAGCAAGATATGTAAAACCTAAAAAACCAAAATTAAAATAGTGGTGCAGTAAATATTATGGAAGAATCGGTATAAAGTAAAGTCTTAACAAAACAACTCCTACACGCCAACAACCAGGTGAATTCATAGTGCAATCTTCTGTTAGTAGATTGCAATACCTAACAAACATTTATTTTTGACAATTATGTAGCAATTACCACATTACTTTATACACTCACTGAGCAACGGAGGGGTTTTGAAATAAATAATACATTTTTGTACGGCGCAACTTATTCACAGATCACGTACTTACTGGAGCAAGACCTGTTTATATTCTGATACTGTTTCAGCTACTCTTTTAGCTGACTTGTATAGATATTGACTGGCCTACTAAAGTTCATGCGTTCAACCCCGCCCCCCTAAGCGTGCACGATTTTGATTGTACATATTATAAGCGTTTTTCATTAGAAAAAACGATTAATTGTAAGTTAGTCGAAAAATATATCTAATAATAAACCGTGTGCTTAATTAATAATAATTTTTTAACATTATTTTTGAAGTGAAGATTTTTTTGGGATGGAATGAAATTAAAGAAAACGCACGCCGTACGACGTTCGACGCCGATTGGGTCTAGATCGAGAAATCTCTCTGACCCTTACATATGCACTGTCGTTTCTTTTTTCTATATTTGAGTTTCGTTTTTTGCGGCCGTTCACAGTTCTTCTAAAGGATTCTCTTCGATACTTTTTATACTTTAAACTCAGCATGTATATGCACTCTGTCTCAAAGTTTTACTTCTGCTATAGGGCCTCACAGCCATATACTGTTTTTTACCATTTATATACTTGATTTAGGTATAAAATGATTCACATGTACACCTGGTGTAATGAAACTAGCCGCACTATAATTGACTTCGTGTTTGCAGGTGAAAGACTAAGAGAACTTGTACGAGATAAAAGGGTCATAAGGTGTTCTTAATGCAATACTGATTACGACCTGGTAGTCTCTTAAATAAACTTGGGTCAGGAATGGAAAATGAAGAGAACCAAAAAGTCAAAGGAAGCCCGAATCAAAATCGAGAAGTTACAGGATCCGGAATCGCAAAGAGAGAAATAGACTACTAGAAAATGATAACAGAGTCAAAATGAGGAAAATAAAATTACCATTTAAGTAAAGTAAAACCAAACTAAAAACAGCAGAAGAGAAGACGATAAAAATCAATTTTTAAGAAAAATGCTATATGATGCAGACGGGATACTGGACGCTCTAAGAAACTCTTTAAAGAAATTATTAGGAGATTAAACCATAAGGCTGAAATGCTCAAATACAGTAGTAAATACATACCCCACAGACTGTGCGAATTAATGAATTTGTGTCTCGAAATAGGAGAAGTTCCTGATGACTGGAAAAAAACAATTATCGTACGAAACAAATATTTAGCTTAAGATACATCACAGATAAAGTTCGTGAGTAAAGAAAAAAGTATTATGCGCATTTGTTGACCTAGAAAAATCATTCGACACTCTAGATAGAAGTAAACTGTAGGAATTCCTAAAAAAGTACAGAATCAATGAATAACGACTGCCAGAAATAAAGGAATTATATGCTAATGGTAAAGCGAGTGTAATGGCCAATGGGAAACTGAGCGACTGGTTTGATATTATACAAGGCGTGAGGCAGAAATGCGTTATGTCATTATGCCTATTTTTTATATTCATGGACGAGTGTCTACGAATGGCTCTTCTCGACGAAGAAGGTGTAGATCTCGAGATAGTGAGAGTACGTGGTTTGTCTTTCGCAGATGATAATGTTGTCATGGCAAAGTCAATTAAAAAGTAACAAAGAAAGTTGAGTGAACTAAATACATGAATAGAAAACATGAGACGGCAAAAAGGTTACCAGCAGAGCAGGACCCATTACCAGGAGTTGAAATATATGAGATAAAGTTAAAAGGCAATAAATAACTCTTTATTTGTATCGACAATGCTGTACAGTAGCAAGACCTAGACCTACTAAAAAAATCATAAGAGTAAGATTTACGGAATTGGTAAGAAATACCTGCACACATTTTGCGGTCAAACGTTGATGGACAAGTGAGTAATCAGGTAATCCTCAAAGTATGTGGTGTGAAGGAAACACTAGTTCACGTATGTGAAAGAAATGCGTTGAGATGATTTAAGCATGTCGAGAAAATAAAGGATAAACGACTTACGAAACTAGTGTATCAAGATAAAGTAAATAGCAATGTCCCCAGAGGCAGTCCCTGGAAAGAATGGTTTGAATGTGTGAATGAGACCCTAATTCAAAAAAGGCATACGAAGCTATAGAAACACAAGAGCTTGCATGAACGTGAAAAAAGCGAGAGAGGTATGCCAAGACAGAAAAGTGTGGCGACAAATAGTTCATATGAAATGCACAAGAAGGTATCATGCCAGTGGCCCAGACAATTAGATTGGGCGTCAATTCAGGTTACATTTGAAATTAGTAAAATTGTCTTTTATTGTGGTCTAGTAACACACGATATTTTATGCAAAAAAAAAAGGACTTCGCGTTTTTCCATTTTTATGTGGGAAGTCTGCGGTACGCTAATCTTCAAAAATCGTGTGTATGCCTCTGCGCAGTACATTGCCCGCACTGCTGCGCAGGCGCACACGTACAATTTTCGAATATTGGCGTTCCGCAGGCAAAGATACGATTATACTACCGAAATATTAAAAAAAACGCGGAAATTATTAGATGTTGCGTAAAGCTTCTCATATGTGTAATTTTAAGAATGCTTTTTGGAATTCGTGTGACCCTTGATCAGCGAGTTTTCGGTCACGTTGTTTAATATGAAGATACAAATTTATATAGATGCGACGGGTAAAAAAATGACTTTACAGCCTGTACCTTTACATTTTAATGTATAATCTGAGTCTTCCTAATCTTGCAGCATTTTTTTAAATTTTTATATCAGTGAGTAAAAATTCTGCATAATTTATATGTGTTTCATCTGTGGGTTTTTTTCAACTTCTACCTTTCCTTTGATATCAACAATACGCTCTTCTAGGTATATAGCTTGAGCTGCACACCTATTTCTACGAAGGTGATCGCGCTGTTCGATTTACTTATTTATTGTTTTTGCAAATGATTCCCTTTTCCATTTCAGTAAGTATTCGGTCACTGACTTGTAATTCGCAACTCTTGTTTGAAGCCCAAGCCACTTTGTTATAATTGCTTGTGTAATCTCAGTTTCATTTTTAATGTTATTTTTGACGATCAAAACGAAAACGATATGCCCTACTGAAAATTGATTTATAGCAAATTTGTAGCACTTTTCTGCGTAAACAACTGTTAACTATTTTCACCGTAGCTTGTTTCTTTTTTCTAGAAATTATTTTACTTTTAGTTTGAATGTTATTCTTTATAATTAAAACGGATATTAGGCGTTCTATCAAAAACTGCTAAATAAAAAATGTTCCTCAGTTTTTGGTGAACCAATTTTTTTTATTACGAAATTTAAAATTTATAATTTTTGCAAAAATGGAATGTATTTATTTTTACTTACTATGATTGAAATGAAAAATACACGACCCAAACAAAATTAATAAACAAGAAATTTACAAATCTTTTTTAGGTATATCATTATTGCATGTCTGTTCCTTTTTGTATCTTGCAGAGGTAGACTGCAAAATAGAATAATTTATTTTTTAGTACCTTTTTTGTGGTTGAAGCCAGAGCCGTCTAAGATACAAAATATTTGCATGTGGCTAATGTATTTGCCGGTACGCAGTCCGATTGACCGAACCGCTCACGCTGTGCCGGCACTTCAGCCGCTAAATAAATTGCGGTAACCATGATAACGTAGTCACTAAACGACAATGCGATCTTGTTTGCAGGCACGCGGCCCGAGACCTTCAGGCCTGTTATGGTCCAGGCATGTTTGTGAACAAAAAGCTTATTATAAGTTTAATTTTCCAAAAAAAATATTAAGCTTAATAGATTTTAAGCTTGCCCTTTTTACTTTCAAGTTAATGGACTAAGATTCAACATGGGCTAATTGTTAGGGTAAACTCAGTGCACAGTTTGCTAGCCGTGAAATTTATCCATTTTGCCTGCTGCAACAAAATTTTATTATGTTTCAAACATCTTGCGTTTCTCTTCTATTCTCAAATAACCAAAGCTTTTAACTCGCTTTGCCAGTTAAATGTGAATAAAATCTGATTGTTTTTCAAGAAATTTTTTTTGGAGATCAATAGACACTCCATGCTTGATTCACCGATCACAATAATTTACTTTTGAGACAATATGGTTTCGTTTTTCAAATTATATATGACAGAAGGTGTTTCTGAATTTCTAATTGTTGAGTAGTTGAAAAAGAAACTTAGAGTCACTGCCAAGTGACCATGCAGTAAAGTATGTAGCGTTCTGCTTTCCAACATTGAGCGCATCCACTTATTAATGGTTTTTCTAACGCCGTGAGTCGAAGCAGAACCGAATATAGATTTAATCGCGGTATTACTTAATGCCTCCTCTATGTTTAAAACGCAGCAAGTCCTACTTCGCCTTTAACATTGTGGTAATAATTCGGTAGGTACGCGCATCGAGAGCGTCTACGGGAGAACTATCTTTTTGAGGGATGAATCGATTACTATGTACAGAATTTGATGTTAGGATTCCCGCTTTTATGTGAAGGTCCATTATGTTTTCTAGTATTTTCAGAATGAACGAAGTCAAGCTACTTTGCCTGAAGGATTTTGCCTAATAATTGTATTCTTACCTGGCTCTGATACTTTACCCTTTATCCATATCACTTGGGTGTATCTAACACGGCAGAAAAAAAACAGTGTGTGGCAGTTAGGTCACACTGCAGAAGTAAAACTTTCATAGCTTAACTCTTACTTTTCTCTTTTTACTTTTTTTATTACATTCTCCACCTTTTCCTCTTTTCCTTTTCCCTTTATAGTTTTCCTTTTCTTCTTTTTGATTTTTGTTCCCATTTCTATTCTTGTTTCCCTTTTCTTTTTCCCCTTTCTCCTTCCTGGTTTTCTCCTTCCGTTTATTCTTTTTGTTTTTCTTCTCTCCTTTCTGGTTTTCCTTCACCCTTTTGTGTTAATGATTGACCTATTTATATAATAAAAGGAAAAAAAGAAAAAGATTGTAAAAAAATTGAAAATTCAGACAGATCGGTAACCCAATTTTTTTATTTCGTACAAGAAAGTCTTAAAAAGTTTCAACAATATTTGCTCATCTTACGACGATTTATTTCTTATATGTGAAAAAATTTGAGAGAGACAGAGCATATACGTGCTTAGCTTTGTGTAGTGAGAGTATCGAAGACAATCCAACATACGCGCATGCTGTAAAGGTAAGTGTCATACGTTTTTATTAATTCATCTTGTCCCCAAAAAAAGTTCAATATAAAATTAATCTACGTAGTTATAACAAGATCATAATATTATATTACTTACCCATTTCCATATGCATGTGTAATTTTTACAAACATTGTTGTATTACTTGACGCAAAATAGATTCTTTTTCTGTAAACTTTCGAATTACAGGAATACATTTACGATGTAATATATATATAAATTCAAATACAATGAAGTGTATCACAGATCTAATACTTTGGCATAATTCATTGTTATAAAAATTGAATAATGTGTTTCACGTTTAGGTCGTGTACAAAACTACGAATCTTGTCGACGTTTCGTGAACATAGCAGTTTGTGTTTGTATTTTATATGTATATGCTCTCTACGATACTTGTGATTATTTAGAGGGCCTCACCGAGGATTCTGGCCGAACCTGATTAGGCAATTAAGTCTTTTTCACAAAAAACCTCTATTTTTTCTTGAAAAATTATTGTATGTTTTAGGCCGAGTACAAGTATTGTAGCGTATATACATATAAAAACAACATAACCTTAAACTTTAGTTTCAAGAGGAAGTTTCAGAGAGACTATTGGTTGACAGATTTATTAATATCTTGTAACGTGATCTCTTCTGGGATGACACGCAAAAAAATCAAAAAAATTAAATTTCGATTGAAGTACTCAAAAAGTGGATATCTTGACGCCAATGACAATGCGTGGCGCGCTTGTGCATAATTGAAACTGTTTCAGAGAAACATCCTAAAGTTTGGCATATAGACGACTGCTCTCTTTACAGAGAAAATGATAGCTAAATATCATGCAAAAATATAATGAAAACAATTCATACGAGGAAAACTTATACAAGTTGGCCTAAAATTCTGGGCTCTTTGCACTCCAGATTCTTTCGTACTGTGTCTTGACTTATATTTTGAGAAAATTGAAAAAATTGGAGATAAATGCAGTAAATGCTCATTAGGTTCTCGCGTAGTGTTGAATTGGTTGCAAACATTTTTGAAGAAGACAGCTGCGGGGAAGATATCTTAATTTTATATTTACTTTGAAAATTATTTTGCAAACTTATATCTCATTATGCATTTAAAGAAGCTAAGATTAAAATGTACAGGTACACTCAGAGACCATAGGGTAAAAGAGAAGAATGTAACAGATTAGAAAGCTTCAAGAGGCGAGTATCTCGTAAAACATGAAAAAAATAGCGGCATAAACTACATAAATGTAGTTGATTTAAAGCCAATTTCGATAGTTTCTACTGCTGCAGATGTAACTCCTTTCTTACCCTCAAAAAGGTACAGTTTACAAGCACGATCCAAAGTTGAGATACCGTTCCCGAAAGCCTTTCATCTCTACAACAAGTTTATGGAAGAAGTTGATCTCCATGATGGCCACTGCAGTAATGTGCTTCTAAGCATTCGTTCGAAAAAATGATTTTGGGTCGTTTTTTATGGGACTGATCAACGCCTCCATTGTGAATGCTCTTGTAATATACAATGCTGCCAGAGACGGCTAGAATAAACTCAGGACAAAAGAATTTGCATTATCTATTGTGAATCACCATTCTGTAATCCGTGTTTGATAAAGAATCACTCAAAGAATTTATATTTCAGTGAAAGGCAAAGGGACTCACTCTAATTAAGTACCCCGAAGGAGACAGAATTCTACCACGTCCACGTTGTTGTCTCTAGGTTATGCTGAGCGTTGAATGTCTGAATTGTGAACAGAGACCTTATCTAAGCACAGAACTTTAATGAAGCTCGACAGATTCAAAAATTTTATGTTTGCTATATTAGATTTGCCATATAAAATTCTAAAAATCCATTTCTATTTTCGAAAATTTGATGTCGAATTCATTATTAGCGACCCCGAAAACCCCCGAGTACAGAGTTGTGCGTAAATCGTAGTTCCCGAAATTGCCTGTACGCCATATCAAGTCTGCTATTTTGAATTTTAATAATTTGATGTCAAATTCATAATCAGCGACCTTGAAAACCCTCAAATACAGAGTTGTGCGTAAATCGTAGAATTTCCAAAATTTCATGTCCGCCATATTGGATCCGCTAAAGGGTGTGGCTGTTTGAGATCAGTGAGGCAAGTTTTTTCTTGCAACTTAACTATCCCGATAACGTTAATCATAGCTAGGGTCAAGTCCTAATAATTTTTTGGGTCCAAAAAAAAATTATGAAGAAAAAAAAATTTCCGACTTTTTGGTACTTTTCTCCAACTTTGACACGATATTGGATTTTCTACTAGACTAATCCTAATTCTGACCACAAATTTTCAGAGAGCATACTCAAAACGATAAGGAAACATAATTTTTTTTTTTAATTTCTCGGATTTAGTCATGTAAATGAGGTTTGAACATTATTTGAAAAATTGTAGTTCTTGGTCGTTAATGGGTTAACCACGAATTTGAAAATTTCTTAAATTTCTAATTTTAAGGCTTTATAAATGTTATAACTTATAATTTGTATCGTAGCAATTACAAAAAATTTTTTCTTAGAATTTCAAAGTTTGTTAAAAATGAATCCATCACATTTTAAAATAAAAATATATAAAGTTTAGGTTCAGATTTAAAGAATAAAAAATTCTTAGCCTTAAAAATTAATTTTTTTTGAAAACGTTCTAAAAAAGTAATTCAAAATAGGACATATCCAAAATCGAACAACTCTAAACTCCCTTCGAGAGAAAATAATTTTGAAAATAAATAGTTTAAATTTAAAATTTGGAATTGTATATAAATTTAACTCTACATGCTTTCAATGAATAACTTTACGTATGTAGTCTTTTAACTTTTGTTTAAATTTGAAATGCTACAAGTGTGAACATTGTAGATCAAGCTCAGAAAACATAAATTTAATTTAATATAAATATAAGAGCCTCCAATTAATATAGCGTATTTTTTATCTGGACGGTGTAAAGGATATATACTCGATTTCCTGACAAGAGTCTCTTCATGATTTTCTTTTGACTAAGTAAATCTTCTTATCATATTTTAAGAATGCGATTCATATATGAGTCTGAATGTTCGGTCTTTTTATTTTCACAAAATTATCTTCTGGTTCCTTCCTTTACGCCCTAAACCTTTTTATTAAACTAGGTTATCGCGTTATTACACTTATTTGTCGAAAATTTCCAAAATGCTGTCTTTTTCTTCGGGTTTCCGACAGATTCGAAGATCCTCATAAAAAAGTACGAATTTAATTTTTTTTTATACAAATTTTACATCGAAATAGGCGTTTAGATACACAGATTCCAAAATTTTTACTTTAAAATGGCTATTTCAACCCTGAATGACCTCAATAAGAAAAACAACAGCCAAGAAATAACAGACAGTTGCATGCCTTGAGATCAACTCCACTCGTCTTACTGCCGAAAGCTATAACCATAATCGTTAGATAAAATGTGATATCTATTAAGTCTGGCTAATGAGACGAATCTGGACTCTAAATTCTTAAAGACAGATTCAATACGAAATATTTTTACATCGGCGGTTGAGTGAATTTGGAGCCAAACGAGGTGATCGGTTCCGAAATGAGTCAACTCAAGGACTAAAAAACTAACATTTATTTGAAAAGATAGATTTTTACACGCTTCTGCATTTGCCTGCACCTACATACTATTGTGTTTTAGTGCAATACGGAAGGAAAGACCCACTTGTGGCAATAGGATTTGGCACCAGGAGAAGCTAAATTCTTTACAAACAATTCGACCACTCAGTATTCTGTAAGAAAAAATATAAAACTTCATTATTTCAACCTTTAACAAGTACGTTATTGACAACTAGCATGTAAATAATTCTACAAAAGTGGTGCGGAAAACGTATTTGTATTATTTATTGCACCGCAAAAATTTGATATGGGTCCAATAAAATTAAATCTTAATGCAGTCGAACTCTATGTCATCTCCCCTCGATTGCGGTCTTTCGGAAATCAACGACACGCTGCGGTCTAGAGTGAGAAGAGCCGCGGAAATAAAAGAAGAGGCCGTCAATGGTCCGTCAAACGTGAAAAAGCAAAAGCGAAGCGATAAGGCGCTGTACCTTAACGCCCTAGCTAAGTAAGTGCGTCACACTGTTGCGTCGCAAAAAGCTCACACGCTTGCACAATCACATAAACCAGCAGTCGCGTTTCGAAGTCAACTGAAGACGATCAGGGCGATAGAACCGATCGAATTATTTTGAACTATGATGCAGCAAACTAGTTTTGTGCGATCAAATATGCCTGTGATGGTAACGGGCAGCAAATTTCTCAAATGTGCATGTACTGAAAAAATCGGATCTATTTAAAATTATAAAACATGCGCTTATCGGTATATGCAGATTTCAAAAAGTCATTCGTCGACGTTGGCATCACTGTTTACTAGACTCTGCTTTAAGCTTGAAGGCCCGTGCCAAATACAGCATTTCTCAACCTCAAAGTGTCAAGTTTTGGCAATTGTTTTTCAAGGTGTTTTGTTGCAACATAGTGATGTGCTTTTGATTACGGATATCTTTGAATACATTAAGGAAGCGAGAAACATGGTTGATCTAGTATTCGAACTGATTATTCAAGAATCATCTTTCATATTGAACTAGGTGCTGGACGCTCTGCAAATATTTCAAGTACGTAAGCAGGAAAAACATTAACTTCATTGTGTAACAGCAAACTTTTTTTTTAATTTTTATTTGGCCGTAAAGCCACACAGCAGAAGTAAAACTTCAATGAATAAACACTTACTATTATCTTTTTTTTTCTCTTTTCCCATTTCTGGTTTCGCTTTCCCCGCTCTGGTTTCTTTTTTTCTTTCTGGTTTTTTATTTTTCCTTTCTCTCTCCCCATTTCGGGTTCCTCTTTTTGATTGCTTTTCTCCTTCTTTATTTCTCGTTATTTATTTTTTCATTTATATGCTTAAAGAAAGAAAAAGAAAGAAAAAGGGACCAAGGAAAAATTTCAATTTGGAAAAGATTGGTAACCACATTTTTTTACTGCGTACGTGAAAGTTTTAAACAGTTCAAACAATATTTGCTTATCTTACGACGATTTATTTAAAAAAAAAAACGTTAAGAGAAGCAGAGCATATACCTACTTAGCGTAGTGTAGTGGGGATATCGAAAAGAAACCAATTGAGAATAAAAGAGCAACTGCGAATAGCCGCGCAAAAGAAGCAGAGGATTGTTGTTCATGTACGTCATACATTTTTTTAACTCTCTCCAGTCTCAGAAGAAGTTTTACTTTGAGAAAGTTTTTTCAAATATTTTCTCTCACGCAGGAAAACCCACAGGATATGGTTCATACGACCCTGACTTATTACTGTCCAGTTGACCTTAAATGATTTTCACCGGCAGTCTCAAATCCGGACATACATTAGAGTTCGACTTTGATATAGATAGAGTTAAATATTAACACGTGGTTTTCTGTATAAAGGAAAAATTATATATAAAAACATTGGACAAAAACTACGAGTATTTTTTAGAGCCTTAAAGTAATACTAATTTGAAAAATCTAAACACTTTAGGCTCATATCTATAATATCTTCGTTTTATATTGTATTTTAGTTTTTACATTACCTCCAGGCTGAGGAAGCAGATTCTTTTCGACCCACATACCATGCCAATAAGTTGCATAATGCCTAACTTGCCACCTATCTGCTCCTAATTCTAAAGGAATTTCTATGAGACGGTCCAGTTCATCACCCTCTCGAGGAAAAATGTGTCTACGTTTATCTGATTGTATAAGAAAAATACGGTCATTGATTAAGTTAAAGGTTGTAAAAGGTTTTGAGTTTAGAACAACTAGAGACTTCACTACGTGTAAAATTAGCGATTTCATACAGGTGCGTAAAACACCCCATACTTAAAAAAGAAGCTTTTTATCAGTCAGATTTCTCTTATATTTTTTAAAAATTACACTACCCCTCCAAAGTAATTTATAGTCGAACATATCGGTCTTGCTAACAGATAATCCAACCTGATGCCGGTTTCCTTCTTCTATACGCATCAGCTTATCCCCATTTATATATTTGACTGGCGGTATTTTATATTTTTCTAAAAAAACATAGATAATGTTAATTTTTAAGGCACAAAATTTCTTAACTAAGAACTTCTGAATTTTACTAAGTTATAGGTCTACTTACATTCAAAATAGAAATTAAATTTTGCTATTTTTCTTTAAATCCCAAAAACTGTCTCTCAGTTAAGAAAAGTATGTACAGAAAGAGTGATTTTCTAGAATCTATGCAGGTTATCTTATGTTACAGTATTTCTACCACCTTGCCCCATGTGATTTAGGAAATGATACAAATTAAGGATTATAATTTCTATAAATACAGTGTACCAAGAAGAAAAGGCTATACTGCATGAGGGCGTGAGTGATAAAGCCCAATTTTGACACAAAAAAACAATCAACTGTCTAACGTTTGTGCATTAATTTTACGTGAAAAAATGCGAAAAAGGTTCAAGGTGCTGTTAGGCCTTATTAAACTGTAAAACAAACATCTTTAAAGTAGCAACCATCTTAGGTAAAACCTTTGTCAAAGGCACGGCGCATCCCTCAAAAACTCTGATTTTGATACATAATGAGTTACATAATTGAAAAAAAAAGAATACAAAAAGTTGCTTTCAAGCTATTGCTTAGCTCTGTTAAATCGCAAGAAGAGCGTTAAAAAAATGTGTAAAAAAGCTTTTGTCAAGTATTGGCGCACTGGCTAATTACAGGCACCATAAAGGGCATACATAAGAACAACAAAACTTAAAACTTCAGTTTTAGGTTAGACCTGAAGAAGTAAATTGCAATGTTAACTTGACGTCGACAAGATTAATAGTTTTGCACACAATTACACCTAAAACATATCCTTTTTTATTTTAATTATAGTCAATAATCATAAAAGCATTAAATCTATTATCAAAGAACTTTCCAGAGAGAGTTACTTACTAAAACTAACACCTTTCGTACGCTCAGGTCTTCTTAAGCTAAGCTAGTAACATCTTTGGCTTTTTTGTAACGATGCAGGGAAAACAACATCGTCCCAAAATTTTAACAATTCTAAGACAATTTAAGAACATCTAAATCCAAGTCAATTTTACGTTTCTCAAGTTTGCTCTTCTTAGAAAAAAGAATACAACATACCAAACTTGTCTTGCACACTACCAAAAAAACTATTTGATCTTAACCTTTTTCTATCAAATACTTTGAAATTTGGCATTTGGTCTACATTCGACTGCATATCATTTGACCAATCTCAACGGATTAAATATCTGTGCATTCAAAAGCAAAGTAGGAAAAAGTAAAAAAATGTGCAGTAAAGCACACAACGCTAACGAACACAGTAAAAACATCTTTGAGCATCCACTCAGCAATAAAATGCTTTCAGCCCTGTCTAAAGGGCACAATTTTTCAAATAGCTTTTTCAAAAATCCCAAGAAAAGGAATCATCAGTAATTTGAAATTTACAATTCATACACTCCAACCCGAAGAAGCAAGTAACATACTACGTTGGAGGGTTAACATCTTACGCCAAACCCAACTTCGTTCCCTAAATTTAACTAATCAAGAAGGAAAAGCAATTAGATAACTAATTCAGACTAACTGACAATGCATAAAGGAAAATTAAAAAAGGCCTCACAAAAACAATAGTCAGCAAAACAGAAACCCTTCTAAAAGATTCTTAACTTGGCAACGAAGCAATATTTGAATAATTACCTGCTAATTCTATCTCTCTAAAAATTTACGGACCCGAAAAAATCAACAAAAACAACATTCCACTTAGACCAATCTTTAGCATAATAAAGCAACAAACTTGCATCCCAGCACGCTTTCTCGCTAAAGACCTAAAGCTTATTGCAGGAAACTCTATCACACGCGTCTAATAGCACATTGTGTAATTTGTGACATGAGAACCAATGACATTCTAGTTGGTTTCGAAATAGTATCTTTTACGAAAGTACCAATCTCTAATACAATCAATATAATTAAATCCTTTGCAAACTTTGCCTTTGATCTCATGCCATTCATAAATGACTGCGTAAATAATACATACTTTTTCTTCAATAACCAATTCTACAAACCTCAGAAGCAGCAATTGGATCTTCAATCTTACCTATAACAGCTAACATCTTTATGAAAAATCTAACAACTAAAATCTTAAATCAATCCAAACGTGAACCGAAAGTTTGGTGCCGTTATGTTGAAGACACTTTTGTCATCTGGAGACATGGTGTGGACGAACTATCAAAGTTTTTTATTCTATCAATCAATTACTGAAGGAAAGAAAAGAAAAATAGCCACCATTCCACACTACATCCAAGGTATTACATAACAAATAGAAAGAAGTGTCAAAGTCTATATTGGAGAAACCAGGAGTGTGGTGAGCCAACGTGTGAAAGAAAATGAGAGTAAAGTCAAGCTGAAAGATCTTACGCAATCAGCAGTAGCTGAGCATCATATCAAAACTAGACATGGCATTTTATTTGACAGAACAACCGTCATCACAAAAACATACAATATTTTTCCAAAAAAACATAGATAAGCAATTGAAATTTCAAAACACTCTAATAACATCAATAGGGACAATGGATATAATATGAATCGATTTGGCTTTCCATTCTCCCGGGTTTCTTAAAAAAAGACTTGATTAGCAAATCAGGTTAGCCGATTAGCCTCCATGAGATTTGAATCGAAGAGTTTATAAATTAAAGATATGCCTAACCGCTTTTGGGATCAGTGCCGAATTAAACCCTGGAAAGTTTTATTGAAAACATTATTAAGTTTCAAAAAAGTTTAGTGAAAATTCTTTTTTTTTTGTGGGGTGCACTTGTTTTAACTTAAGACAGTTCTAAAATGTCCAATTTTTAATTTTAAAAATGTTTAAAACTTCGCTCACGAGATATTAAGTTGCTGAATCAATCAAGAAAAAATTTAATGAAAGAATACTACTATGTTTGGCAAAAATAAAGCGAAAGTTTTTTTGATGCTCGAGAAACACGTTTTCCTGAATTAGCACGGTGATGAAAAAATCCATTTTTTCATTTTAAAAAAGTGATTTCAGCTGTATAAAATGGTTATTATGAAGTGCTTACAAAATATTATATTCTTAAATAATCCATTCATCAGGTTATATATCAGAATTTTTTCGGTTTTTGATTTCAGGAGTTGAATGTGAATTTTGAAAGCTTTACATTGTAAAAAAATTTAGAAGCCATGAATACAATTCAAAATTATGCTGCTTTCTATAGTGTCATAAAGAATTTCTGATTTTTTTATATCTTATGGATTCTACTAGAATCTCTTTAAGTTAAATAAAAATTTTCATAGAACATTTTTCTTTGAAGATTGCTTAACATTTGAACTTTATGATAAAATGTATTATATGTATAAAACTGTTTTTGATAACTTTAAAGCAAAAAAACATTTATTTCCTTTACAAATAATTACGACAGGTCCTTTTGAACTTATAAAAAATAGATAGTTTCTTATATAGGCTCTAAATTCTAATTCATATATTTAAAAAATAATTTTAATTTAGTTTTATCAAACATTGCTTTAATTTGTTACGAAAGTTTCATCAAGTGACGAAAAATAGCAAAAATGAATAATTTCTTTTCATGAAAGAATAATCTGTTTCGTACTTAGATTACTGCATTCGACAAATCCGTTAATTTTATCTGTAATCACTCTGTAATTAACTGTTGAATTGTAAATCTATTAACATTTTTAAGCCTTGCTATGTATATAGATTTTTATTGGTCTATACAGTTTCTTTGTAACCATGCGAATAATTCACCAATAGTTTTCTTATTTTAGATACACTACTGACAGACAGTATCGAAACAGTCCTTGGATAAACTATATAAAATTAGCCTTTACTTTGGAAGGTAATAATGCCACCAGAAATGCAGATAAAAATTTATTTTAGAACCAGCTAGAAATATAAATAAATTGAATGTTGAATGAGTCACAGTTAACGTAGTATTTTCTTGTGGCTATTGGATTATTACACGAGAAAGATGAAATAAGAGTTCCATGTTCCAAGGAATTTTCTACTTCAACTTAAACTGTAGGCAGAAGCTAGAAATATAAGTTCCTTAATTTTAAATTTTACAAAAAAGAAATTTATTACGCAAACTTACATAAGAATTAAACTTTTCAAAATCTGCATAGGCTTATATAACAATAATTTTTTGTGCAAGCTGGCGATAAAAATAACATTATCAACGGCGTGCTATGCGTTGTTGTTGCTAATTTATATCATTTTTATTAATTAATGTCGCTTTAGGAAGTCTGAAGCTTAAGATTAAAAAAAACCATTTCAACTTTTTTGTGCTTGCATTTAGGGTTGATGAAGAATATTATTGTTTAGTGCCGCGTGCTGCGGTAATCACTTTTCAGTGGTCTAAAAAAGGAACTTATTGTTTATCATCACTTACAGCTCGCATTTCTCAACCGATTTGTAAGTACTGTTTCAAGTGCTTGTCCTTAAATTTTTAAGAACAAAGTGGCTTGCGATTTTGTAACTATTGTCACAGAACAAAAACATATAAACAAATAAAGTTACAAAATTGTTCATTTTTGCGTTGTGAATTCTTATCTTTAAAAAATACAACAAAAAAATCACTATCAGCTAGGATTATTGCATCTGCACTTGAAGAAGAGAAATAATTCTAACAATATTCAATTTGATTATTGTACACAATTTTTACATGTAAATTCTTATTGGTGTTTCTGCCCATAGAAAAATTATTTGTTTCACGCTAGTTTTTAAGATTCTTTATAAAAGTCATAATTTATTAAGAAAAATTAGCATAAGTAAATATTGACTGTATGCCTGTATGATTCTCTTGAAATTGAATAAAGAATCAAATGTTTTCGGTAAGATGTTTTTTCATTAGGAACATAGAGAAGTTTTAATTGAACTTCACCAAAAGTTGTCATTTACTGACGTGATTGCTTATTTATTAATTATCACTCATAATAATAATTTGTAGACAAGTCTCGTAGAAAGATATATAATTTTTATACCATAAGGCGGCAGTATTTTTTTGTTATAAATTATGAATCATAAAGAATCTTAGCAACTAGCGCAAAACAAATTACTTTTTCTACGAGAAAAAACACTGGTAAGAATCTGCCTGTAAGAACTGTTTATAATAATTGAGTTGAATATTATTTAGAGCATTGCTGTACCATAACAGCAAAAAAAAATTATTTCCAGCTAAATATGAGTTTCTTTCTGTATTTGTTTAAGATGAAAATTCATGATGCAGAATTTGATTTTCCTACGTCATATTTTAATACCCACAATTCCAAATTACTTTAATTGCGGCTCATTTAACGCAGAAGTCAATGATTTTCCTGACAGTTTTTCAGAAATATTTTTATTTCTATACCTTAAACAGCGCTATCACCTTTCAAAGTCAAGGCTTATTTTCAGTAAGTTTCCGGGTTAAGTGGTCCGATACTATTCGTCAGTAGTTAAATTGTCATATATCGAATTGCAGCCTTTATAGTAAAAAAAAATAAGGTAAAAAAAAATAAGTTTCCTGTGTACAATCATCTTAGGTTTCTGTAACCATATATAATATTTCCCTACAAAAATGAAGTTATTTAGGAAACCATTATCTGAGATCTTTTAATGCTAAGATTCATTGATAGAACTTGGACCTGGTTCGTTCGGGTGTCGTCTCTGAAGCCGGCGGTAAATGATTCTCTCTGCATCAGTCAATGATGCCCAGCCAGTTGCAGTGATTATGACAGTTTCACCAACAAGGTTCGCTATCTGACCCTCATTAGCTTCAAACGATTTTGCAAAATCGGTTGCTTGAGGCAGTACCACTGTCTCTGTAAGAAATAATATATGTATTTTTATCATAGGGCTAAAAAAAGAGCAGGCAAACCATGAATACAATGCTTTTCGCCCTTCCTAATCTACAGCTTAAAGTATAAAATAAATATCAATAAAAATGTTCGTGTTTCATAGCACGTCCTATTTTACCTGAATTTGCTGAATCAGTTGTCTGAGGCAGTACTACTGGCTCTGTAAGCAATAATATATGGTTCTTTATTATAGGGCTAGAAAACGAGCAGGCGCGCCACAAACGCAATGCTCTTCGCCCTTTTTAATTAAAAGCTTAAAATATCAAATAAATATTAATACAAAATGCTTGTATTTCTAAGTACCTGCTTTTTAAAATAAGAGGCGTTGGCTTGTGGAAACTTTCCAAATAATTTTTTTCATTTGAATTTTTAAATTAATGTCATTTTACAAAAGCTTGATTGCGCATTTTTTGCCTCCAGGGGCTGCGGAAGCAAGGGCAGAGAGGGTTTAAGCCCCCCAACTGAAAAACTAAGGGGCAGAGCCCCCCTCCACTTTTTCTGGTATTTCTGTGCATAATTTAGTGAATGATGCAGGAATAGTTAAAGTATAGAAACTGTTGACACAGTTAAGCCCCACCGCTTGAAAATACCTTCCGCGGCCCCTGTTTGCCTCTTATCAAAAAGTTGTAACCTTCGTTAATTCTTGTGATTTTTTGATTTAAAAAACAGAAAATACGTTTTACTATATTATAATACGTGCGCTAACTTTTGTATCAATATTCATCGTTCAACTAATTTTCAAATAATTATTTATTTCTTAAAAGTTTTGAAACACTCAAGTTCTTGCTCAACTTGAGATTTTAACAAATGTATTCAGTGAATTAAATTTGAATACTAGTGATATTTCCTTAAAAAATTGTTTCTTTATTATATAATAGAGATCTAAGAACAATCATAAAATATCATAAATGGGGCGGCGCGCAGTGGAAGGAATCGGGAATTTACTCTTCATAATTTACTACAGCTAACAATTATTGACCGATTTTAAGGCTTTTTATCTTAATTTTAAGAACTGAATTCAGCAAAACGACTTTAGGCTCCATTTTCTACTTTTATACTTTGTAGTTCATTATTTGAACAAGTGGAACGTCCAATTTGAACATATTATGAATAGTATTTGTTTTCATTGATGAAAAGACTTAAAAGAAGTCTTTGTCCATTAAAATTATAGCAAATACACTTTAGGAACATAAATATTATGTTGGAGATCTAAGAAATTGTTATATACAATATACATAAACAATTATTTTGTTAAGATAAAAATTACTCTTATTGTATATATTCTATTGTGATAAACAAATTGTACTTTTTATTGAACTAATTTTTTTCTTATCATGAAACTTTCAAATTAACTCTAATTAAAATAAATAGCTACAGCGAAATATAAGTTTTACCTATTTAAAATATAATTAACAATCTTTTAAACAAATAAAGTAATTGAGCGTTCTACATAAAAAAAACATTATTTTTTTGATAATTCATGTTGCAGCTATCTCAGTGGTTGTGTTCGATCAAGAAAGTGTGGCACTAATTCGCAGCTAATTATGCATCTGAATAAGCTGTTTTTTCTTAATTATTATTTTAATGCGTCTTAACAGAAGTAGCTAAATGAGTAATTTTCTCAGTAATTTTAAAAAATATGTTTTACTATATTATAATACGTGCGCTGACTTTAAAAATAAATAATTCTTAAAAATTTTAACTTAAATAAATAAACTTTTAATGAAACATTACTTTTCTATAGAAATAAGAGTTTTTTTACTACTTATGCTTATGCGGAGATATTTTGGTAGAACAATTTATAAGTTAAGCGACTAGCATGGTAAGCCGTTTTAAATGGTGATTGAGTAAATGAAAAAAGTCACATACTTGTAAAGAAAGAATAGTATTAGTAAAAAAAATATTATTTTAAGTAATTGAAAGTTAATAACGTCCCACTTTATTATGTTTCTGGTTCAAAAATTATCATGCACGTGGGGAAAAGAACGCCGAGCACTCGAGCAGACAGCTTCACCCTTCGAGAAGCCAGGTGTTCGTATTAACAACGCCGTTTCTAAATAATAGTAAAAATTTTGTAAATTTACACTAAAATTTACTGAATTTCGTTTTTGACGACCTTATATCGTAAATTCCAGTTCTTTGAGCAACAGAAATGTGTCGGTATATTTCGAACATTTCTAAGAATACAGATAAAAAGCTTTCGAGAAACTTTGGAAACCGAATATTTAGCAACAAATTTTTCTATGTTGCGTTTCAAAAGCTTCATTTAATGCTGTAAGAAAGATTGGTGGGAAACTATTACTGCTTGAACAGGACTTTGTTCTAGTAGAGATAAGAAAAATTGAAACATATTTTGGAAAAAATTTCAGTGAAAATCAATTTGCATTACATTATAAGTAAGGATTGAAATGAAATTGTTAGTCAAATATTTTGTCAACAATTTTAGCGCCTGCTGTAATAACAATTTGCAAACAATTTTTAAAATAGTTGCTTTTGCTAAATATTTGATCTGTACATGATCTTCCTAGCATTAATCCACTTTAACCTTCCCATATCTTTTTCTCCGTTATTTTTATTACTCTACGAATGAGTACTTTTTAATATAGATTTTGCTTGCAGTAGAGGTCCACACCAGTTAAGTACCTCACGTTTTCATTTATACTCCTAATCATGATGACACAGACTCTCTCAACCGGGTTTCTTAACGTATCGTGTTTATGTTGTAGTTGTTTGCCCTATAAGCTTTATCTCCTTATAATTCCTTAACGGGTCACACGATTCTAGTGATAGGAAAAAAGACCTAACTTTGACGATTTATTGTGAAAGTATGAAAAAAGTTATACAATTTCTTTTTGCTTGATTAATTTAAGATACATTAAAATAAAAATTAAATTATTATTTTTATTAAAAAAATGGCGGCGATAGAGTCCATATTGAAAATCGTATTTTTCAAAAACACCTTCACGCGAGGACTGTTTTCTCGTAAAGTTTAAGACTTGGAACAAAAAACTTAAAAAAATTTCAATCTATATACTATTGACTATAAAAATACGTAAGGTTTTCTTCGTATTAAATTTTGTAGAAATAATGAACTTTCGAAGATATAATTCTATCTTTTGCCAGAAAATAAGCGTTAAGTTGATTTTTAAAAAAAGCTTACATTAAATCAAAAATCGGCTCCGTACTTCAAAAGAGAATGTAAATGCGAAGCTACTGTCAAAATTTCAAATCGATCTATGCAACGGTGAACCGTTGTCGTGTTGACTATTTCTGTTTGATTTTCGTCACAAGTGAAAAATATTATCTTGATAGCAGTTTAATTGAACGTGCTCAAGTGTATATTTATATAAAATAAAGAAATCAATTGCAGAAGGAAAACAAAAAAAAAACAAATCCTTTGAGGCGCTGCGGCGAGATCGTTAATTCAACCTTTTACATTTTTTTCACTATGGGACCAAATGCGTATTTTTTCCAAAATACAAAAGTATTTTTTAAGTACCTTATAGAGCTTTGTATTGCAAACTATCAATACTGTAAGTGTCTAATAAACAACGACATTCTGCTGACATGGACTTATTAATTACTAAGCCCTTTCTCAGCCTTCACAACCCCTATTCCCTATATCTGTGGTCGATTTCTGTGCAGTAGGTCGGTTCCGGAGAAAGAAATTTTGTGATTCTTTTTTTTGAAATTCGAATATCAACACATGCCACCGGGCACTTCAAAATCCTATTTCCAACCCACACTTACCTCCCCATGGCGCCGCAAATATGACCCAAAATTCAAAACAAATTATTATTCTAAAAAAAAAAAAGGAAAAAATGACCCTATTTTCTGATTAAAATGTATTCTATGCTACGATTTTTTGAGTAATTACAGAATTTAGATGCATGTCTTTTAATGTTAAATAACTTTCTATCTTCTTAAACAATCTTTATTTGCTCAAGCAGTTTTTTTTCAATAAATAGAAAAGTAAAATAAAATAGAACACAGACAATAATGCTTCTGACTGTATAGTGCATAGACAAAATATATTGAACACTATCTCATTGTTTGAACAAATATAATTTTTTTAAATAATTAATTTTCAAAAAATAGTTTAAACATTGTGTTTTCTGAATTGAACATAATATTGAATGATTTTAAGGAGTAGTGAATTCTGCTAAAAGCTTTATGTTATTATTTATACAATAAATTATTGTTTTTATTTTTAAATTTTTTTAAATTGAGCTTCGATGGTTTACCTCTTTTTTGGCGCACTATTAAAAAAATCATTAGGGTCACGAACTTTGCCTGAACCAATAAAAGTTATTTAAACAATGACATGACGTTCCTAGCAAAATTTACTACTCCTCGAAATTATTCAATATTATGTTGAATCAAAAAAATACAATTTATAAAATATTTTAAAAAATAATTGTTTAAAAAAATTACATTTGTTTAAGCAATTTAAAAATAGTTCATATATTCTTTCTATACACCATACAGTCAGAAAAATAATTCTATGTGTTCTATTTCATTTCATTTTTTAGTTATCAAAAAATAACCACTTAAGATAATAAAAATTGTTCGAACAAATAGAAATTTATTAGACATCAGAAGAAATGAATGAAAATTATGTAATTATTTAGGAGAAAGTAGCATAGGATATCAATTTGATTATAGCGGACGTCTCTGGCTTAATTTTTAGAAATTTTGAAAATGAACAATAAATAATTGTTTAAATAATCACAAAATGTTTTTTAAAAAATTAACTACCACAAACAATGACAAACTATTACATTTGAATCAGTAAATACGATTACTTTTTACATTTTTCGGAAATAAATAATTTTTTCAAATAATTTACGTTTGTTTAAACAATTGAAAATTGTTCAAAAACTCATGGTAAATGTTCGAATTGCCTATTAGTAATTATTTGCCAGGAAAATAC
The DNA here is from genome assembly GCA_032357855.1 of Amphibolips quercusostensackenii. NCBI lineage: Eukaryota > Metazoa > Arthropoda > Insecta > Hymenoptera > Cynipidae > Amphibolips > Amphibolips quercusostensackenii. The sequence continues at coordinate 985,769 of JAUELO010000031.1, read as the reverse complement.
GACGAAAATTGCTACAAAGTAACAACAATACGTGAAAATGTAGGTTTTTTGATTTTTGGGTCATATTTGTGGTACTGTGGGAGGTGGCTTTATTTACAAATCTAAATGATTAGCAAGTGTGGACACACGTATCTATATTCCACGGTGAAAATAGTCTTCTGCATTTATGCAACATTCCTGAAGAGTTGAAATGGTGTCAGCCATAAGATCACCAGCATTTTTCAGGTCTAAATTAAATTTTTGTAATTTTTTGCTTAAAGGCAGAGTTAATGCAAGGACTTCGCTCAAGCAATTCATTGCTACTAGAAAGTCACTATTACAGAGGGTCGTTGCTAGTGTTTTGGCCTTGCAAGCTGTTGCACTATCGTGCCATGTAGAGATTTCCTCTAACGAGTTCAAAATTGTTGGAAGCTCCGTAAAGAACTGTGCACGCGCGCAGATGACACTTGCCCAGCTATGCACGTTTATGTCATTACGTGAGGATGTATATGAGGGTGGTCCTTCATATCTACGTATAATAAAATTTTAAAAGTAACATCTTTTAACTCTCGTGGAATAGAACGTAATATCTTTTTAAAAATAAGTTTGAAAATACTTTTAAGGCAATTGTCATGAAAATATTCTTTCCAAATTATTATAGATAGAAGAAAAATTTTTTTTTTCAATTTACTTTTTAATACTTTTATATTATTAACTCTTTTTGAGTTTTCTGGTGGGCGTAGAGTCGTCTGATGTCTTTAGGACGACCTTACGACGAGTATCCATCGCACCCACTCAGTAGATTTTCCTTTAAAGTTACTTACCTGTTTAAAATTTTGTAATAATTTTGATTTCAGTTTTACGCTAGTTTACGTGGTGGTGTATAATGACGAGTTACAAATTTTTTTTTGTCATTGGTAAGTGAAATCCCAAGGTATATTTATTTGGGTTCATCCACATTTTTACAAAATTTTTTTGCTGTCACCTCCCAGACTTTTTGAACAACAGGAAAAGTTGGCACGTATTTTTTATTTTAAAATTAATTCATTGTTAAGGGGTTGTGAAAAGCCTATAACTATTTCACGTGTATTTTTTCTAGAAAAAGACATTTTTGGAAATTTTCGATAGAATCGTTAATATTGGATTACCTTACTGCATCTGGCATGCTTTTTAAAACAATTATTTGCTAAAAACTTTTTGATTTTAACCACTATAAGACACTTTTATAGGTTTTCCACAAAAAAATCTTCATAAGTGCAAAAATGAGATATAATGTCCTGCGTGAAAAAAAGTTTTTTGTATGAATTTCATAATTGGTTCCAAATATTAAAACTGTACGCATCACTCCAAATGTAAGTTGCATGAGTCTATTAACATTTTTAAAAATCGAAATTTCCTTTTTCTGATTTGAGGAAATTCAAAGAATTCAAGAAATTGAGAGAATTCAAGGAATTCAAGGAACTTAGGGAATTCAAGAAATTCATTGAATTAAAAAAATGAAGGAATTTGTAGATTTTGAGAAATTTTGGGAATTAAAAGTATAAAGAGAATATCAGTTATTCAAAGAATTCTATGAGTACAAAGAATTCAGAATCACAGGAATTTACTAAATGCTTCGAATTTTTGCAATTCTCATCATTACCGACATTCTCTGAATTCTTAGAGTTTTCAGAACTTCTTAAAATCTCAGAACACCTGAAATTCTCAGAATCTTTTAAATTTCTTGAATTGTAGGAATTCCTCTTATTATTTGAATTTCGTATGCTTTCAGAATTCCTTAAAATCTCTGAATACCTTGGATTCTCAAAAACCCTTTAAATCTGTGGATTTTACAGATTCTAGGAAACGCCTAAATTGTGAATTGCAATAATTATAAGAGTTTCCAGAATTTCATGAATTCTCAGAATTTTAGTTATTTTAAGAGTTCTATGAATTTTATGAATTCCATAAATTACCTGCATTTCTTGAAATCCCTATATTTCTTAAATTTTCTGATTTCCTTCAATTCTTTGCATTCCCTGAATTCCTCGAAATTGTTAAATTCTTTTGAATTAGTGAAATTTTTCAAATACTAGAGACACATAAAGTTTTTTTGCCAATAGTAGATGATACATTTTATTTGATGTTTGTTTATTTTTTGTAAATTATGAAATTTAAAAAGAGTGAAGGGCGAAATTTCAAGCAACTTTTGAGAAACTTCAAGTTACTAGTTTAAGTAACTTTATTACAACGAGTTTCTGTTTTCGCTTTTCAACGTATCTGTGATGAGTTACTTAAAAGACAACCTTACTTACGCGGCTCACGTGGTCTCAAAAAAGGTTGGTTATTTTGACGCGAGCCTGAGGTTGAGCCACAGAACAGACACGAGAGCCAAGGACGTTTGGGTGTTTTGCCACCTGCTGGGCTCAATTCTGTAAGAACAAATGAGCATAAAGCATTATCAATTTTAAATTACTCACCCTGAGAAAAACGTGCTACATAAGTTGCAGTTTGAGACGATTTTATATGTATAAACTGTTTTTCTTTAAAATCATAAAAAGGCAGGAGAAATAAAATTTATTCCCGCTGAAATATGGAAAGGTTTTACCTGAGGCCTACGAATAATTGGCGTATATTATATCTTGCTGATATTATAAAAGAGCGGTCGAAAAATTATTCAGGTGTTGCATGATGAATCATCGCGCGATGCTCTATATTGATAATAAGCGGAGCCTATAGCCTTCCTTGTTTGTGAAACAAAGTCGCGAATCAATTTTTTAATTATTCTATTTTCGAATACTAGCGAGTCTTGGCCAGAAATGCGTTTGATCCAGCTGCGACTTTTGCGTCTATCAGCATGGTGCTTTATATATATTTTTAAACTTTAAATGGGTTCTTGTCAACTTATCCGGCCACGAAACATATCTCGTGAAGCGACTTTACGAGGATCGACTCCAATTATTTAATTTGACTGCATTGAGGACTATGAAAGCATTCATTATTATATGATTCCAGAAATTTATTTTCTTGCATCGGAGGGCTAATTTCAAAATCAGCAACTTTGGGGAAAATCTTGTGCCTTTTCTAACGCTAGCCCAAGCAGGAACGCAACCGTTGAACCGCTTCATCAGCCGAACGATGTGTAACTCATCTGTATATTACTTAACGAGGTTGAAAGTACAATGTTTTTTAATTTTGATGTTTTTTACTTTTATTGCCTGTCATATTCATTTAGGCTTTATAAATAATCACTGGAAAAGTATAAAGAGGATGAGATCACTCGCACGTTTATCGCGGGAGAGAAGTGGATGGCAGATCTCAGTGCACATGCCACAACATTTAAGAGGGCTAGCTCAAAACGTCTGAATCTGTCAATAAGGGTGCATTTACCACAGTCAAAGCAAATATACAAAGATGGGCCTTCTTATTATTACTCCGTTGTTAACGCTCGATGAAACTTTAATCTTTTACAAACAATTGAGCCTCTCCCGATCAGAAGGAGGTACGTGCAGATATAGCCTGAGAAATATTGTCCTGAAGCAATTAAAAGTCCTGCGATCGTCAATGTCAAGATTACTGCTTGCAATGGAAAATATTCATAATTTTAAAACATTCAATTCAATTGTGATTAAGCTATTCAGAAAACTTATTTAGACCTTAGTCAACAACTTTCTCACTGGAATTTTTGTCGTTTGAAATGTCCTTGCAAAACCAAGAGTTTAAATATTTAAATTTATGATTTTTGCAGAGTTAAAATAATATTAACAACTTTTTTGTTTATTAAATTATTTTCCTTTTATTTACTAGTTCAAGAAGACATTAAAAAGTAATTTAGTTTCATTGAGTCGACAAATTCTTGAAGTTGGTCAAGTTAACGCAGGATGTAGTGGAAAAAAGGTTGAAATTTTTTGTTTTGGAAGAATCTAGTGCTTATGAACTGCATTAAAAACGTCGAAATCTACAAATATTTGCAAAAAAAAATTAGAATGAGCCTTGAAATCCTTTACAAGTATCGGTTTATAAAATTAAAATTGAAACGATTTTTAAATTCAATTGTCAGGACAATTCATCTCGGGCAAAATCTACGCGTATACCCTTTTGATCGCGAGAGGTTCAATTTTTATAAGCAAATTTATTTTACTTCGCATCATTTGCTTAAAAGTAAATATATTTCTTAGTTAATTTTACACCTAATTTTACTCTGCTGCTAACGGAAAAAACTTCACTGCCAACACCGGCAGAAGGCTAACCACAGGGGCGCCTTCCGCTTCTTATGAGCCATTAGTAAGAAGTAAGGTTTTAATTAACGTGCCTTCTCACCTCCAAAAAAAAGTTGGAAAGAAGTATGGGGTGAACTATCATTATTTCTGTACCATTATAATGGTTTCTTTCCCACCCTCATAAGACGATGAAAAGAGGTAGAGATTTAGACAACACTATTCTTGTGACCGGTCATAGATGTGCCTTTCCGCACAAACAAGACGTTGGGAAGGGGCAGAAGTATGACTAACATTATTTCTGTAAGAACCCAAAGGGCTGACAGCCGCTTCCATTAGACGCTTAACATAGGTAGGAATTTCACTCATATTATTTCTGTCAGAAACCAAAAGATTGTCTTCGCGCCCCAACAATACGCTCGAAAGAGGTAGGGGTTTAAGCAAAACTATTTCTGTAGCCTTTCACTGGAGTGCCTCTTTGCCCCTACGGGACTTTGAAAAGGGGTAGAGCCTTGACCAACACTATTTCTGGGAGCAGTTCCGGTAGTAAATTCTTGCCTCTATGAAACGTTTAAAAGGGGTATGGCTTCGATCAACATTATTTTTGTTAAAAGTCACGTAGGTGCTTTCCCGCCCTCGCGAGACACAGAGATGCTTTTTCACCCTTAAGAGACGTTAAAAAAAGGAAAAGGTATAACCAATAGTATTTCTGTGACCAATCACAGGTGTGCCTTCCCGCACTCACAAACCGTTTAAAGGAGGTGGGATTTGAAATTACATTCAACGCAAGCAGTCAAAAATCCCGTCTCATCTTAAATAGACGTTAAAAAAAGGGAGAGGTTTGACAAACATTATCCCGATATAAAGTTACCTTTTTTCCCTCAAGACGTTTAAAAGAAGTAGGGATTTCATTAAATATTATTTCTATGCGAAGCCACAGTAGTGCCCTCACACTGCCTTGAATCGTTAAAGAAAGGTAATAATTTTACCAAAGTTATTTTTGTGAAAAGTTACGTGTGTGCTAACCCGCCCTCACTCAACATTAAATAGGAGTAGGCGCTTAAAGAACACTATTTCTGTGAAAACTTACAAGGAGGCCTCCTCGCCCCCAAAAACCGTTCAAAAAGGGTGGCGATTAAAACAACACTAAATATTCGACACTTTTGAGAAGGTGCCTTACATCCTTAACGAGACGTTAAAAACGGGTGGGGCTTTGACCAATAATATTTCTGTGAGGCATTTGGGTGCCTTGCCGTAACCAAAAGATGTTGGAAAGAGGTAGGCATTCGACTAACATTATTTTCATAAGGTTTTAGAGAGGTGCTTTCCTAACCTCACGAGACGTTGGAAGAAAGCAGATGTTTGACCAACATTATTTCTGTATAAAGTCACAGCTGTGCCTTCTCGGATCCACAAGACGTTGAAAAGAGGTAACAGCTTGAGAGTATTATTTTTGTGACCATCCGCAGAAGTGCTTTCCATCCCCAAAAGACTTTACAAGGCGTATGCGTTTGACCAGCATTATTTTGGTAAGAAGACACTCGTAGCCCTACAAGATGTTGAAAAGAGGTAAGAATTTGACTAACACTATTTTATAACATAACATTTTTTATGTTATAAGTCATGTGGGAGCTTTCCCACACTTACTTTCGAGAATAATCATAGGGGTGCTTCCTTGTCCTTGCGAGATGTTAGGAAATGGTAGGGGTTTGGCTAACATTGTTTCGGTCAGGAGTCACATAACTGCCTTTTCAATACTACAAAAGTTAGAAGGGGTAGGAATTTAGCAACATTATTTCTGCTAGACGACACAGGGGTGCCTTTCGGACGCTAAAAGACGTCAAAAAGAGTAGTGGTTTCAAAAATACTACTTTTGTGGGCAGTCACAGATGTTTCTTATTGCCTCCATGAAACTTTAAAAAGGTCAAGGTGCTCGAACAACATTATTTCTGTTAGAGGTCCCAGGGGTTCTTGCTAGTGCCTAAGAGACATTGAAAAGTGGTAGATTTTTTAGGACATTTGTTTTTGTAACTAACCATCAGGTGCCTTTCTGCGCCCTCAAGTCGTTCGAAATAGATAGGGGTATGACTAACACTATTTCTGTACCAGTCACAGGGTTGACTTTTGATTTTATGAAATGTCGAAAAAGAAAAGTGGTTTTATTAATATGATTTCTGTGAGAAGTAACAAGGGGTCCTTCTCACCCTTACAAGATTTCACGAATAGGTGGAGGTTCGGCCAACATTGTTTCTGTCAAAAGTTACAAGGGTGTTTTCCCGACCCTAAAAGACACTGACAACGGAAAGGGGTTTTAGCAACACTATTTCTATGACCAAGCACAGTGGTGACTCCTCGCAACCACGAGATATCAGAATATGGTAGGGGTACGACCAACATTATTTCTGTAAGAAGTGAAAGTGGTGCTTTTTTGAACCCACCAAATAATCTAGAGGATAACGGGGAAGGGCAATGCGTTTTAACATCATAATTTTTGTAAGAAATCACAGGGGTGCCAGGGACATTTGTTTCTGTAACTAACCACCAGGTTCCCTTCCGCGCCCTCAAGTCGTTCGAAATGGATAGGGGTATGACTAACACTATTTCTGTGCCCAGTTACAGGGTTGACTTTCTCTTTTATAAAATGCCGGAGAGAAAAAGTGGTTTAATCAATATGATTTCTGTGAAAAGTCACAAGGGGTCCCATTCACCCTTACAAAATTTAAGGAATAGGTGGAGGTTCGGCTAACATTGTTTTTGTCAAAAATTACAAGGGTGCTTTCCCGACTCCAAAAGACACTGACAACGAAAACGGGTTTTAGCAACACTGCTTCTGTCACGAGACGTCAGAAAATGGTAGGGGTATGACCAACATTATTTCTGTAAGAAGTGAAAGTGGTGCCTTTCCAATCGCACCAAATATTCTGGAGGGAAACGCAAAGGGCAATGTCCTTTAACATCATTATTTTTGTAAGGAATCACAGGAGTGCCTTTCAGTTCTAACGAGATATTAAGTAGAGACAGGTGTTTGACTAAAAATACTCATGTAAGGCATCACAAGTGTGCCTTCCCGCACCCACTAATTGCTTAAATGGAGTAGGGATTAAAACAATATTATTCCCTGACCGAGAAAAGGAGTACCTTCCCACCCTAACGAGACGTTGGCATAAAGCTGGGGTATGACTTACATTGTTTTTGCAATAAATCCAAGAAGCGCTTTCCTAACGATGAGATTCGTGGAAAAGGGGTAGGCGTTTAAGCAACAATGTTTCTGTAACCAATAGCTGGAGTGTCTCCCGGCCACTACGAGATGTTAGAAAGAGAAAAGGGTTTTACCAACATTATTTCTGTAAGCATTCAGAGAAGTGCTCTTCTGACTCCACGAGACGTTAGAAAAAGAAAAGTACTTGACCAATATTATTTTGGTAAGAAACTTTAGGGGTGCCTTTACGCCCACATAAGACGTTCGTAAAGGGTAGGCGTTTGAATAACATCATTTCCGCAAAAGTCACAGGTTTTCCTTTTTTGCTTCACGACACGTTAAAAAGAAGCAGAGGTTCATTCAACATTATTTCTGTGAAAAGTTACAGGATTGCCTTTTTTCCCCAAAAGACGTTTAAGGGTGATAGAGGTTTGCTCAGTATTATTTCCGTGAGACGTCACAGGGGTGCCTTAACGCATATAAAAAAAGTTGGTGAAGGGTAGGTGTTTCAACAACATTATTTCTGTGAGAGGTCACAAGGTTGCTTTGCTGCCCACAGGAATTGTTTGAAAGGGGTAGGGTTTAAAGCAACACTGTTCTCGTGAACGGTCGAAGGGGCGCCCTTCCACTCCAACGAGACGTTGGAAAGGGGTAGGGTTTTGAGTAACATTATTTCTGTAAAAGGTCACAGTAGTGCCTTCTCGTTACCACAAGACGTTCGAAAAGTTATGGGTTTTTCCGAAATTATGCCTATGACCAGTTACGGGGTGCTCGTCATTGAAATAGTCTGTGAAAAGTCAAAGGGTCGCTTTTTCGCACCGACGAGACGTTAGGAAGGGGCTAGAGATAAAAACAACAACATTTATGTGACTTGTCACAAGAATAACTTCCCGCTTCCATAAATCGTTAATCGTAAATGCAAGTCAACGAGAAGCACCGATATATACATGCATAAAACTTTCTATCTAAAGCATCTAAGTCCCTTCGGTTAGCAGAAAATATTTTTCTTTACCAATACCGGCAGTGGAAATAGTTATTTTTTCTGTTATTTAAAATATTTATATCTGTTCTTCATATATTTTTAAAAGATGTTTTTGCAGTTTTTTAGCAGATCCATAAGCAGCTTCCAAATTCAAATCAAATATTGCAAAAGTGTAATAATTCCAGCTTAACTCGCACAAGAGGAAGGCTGTAATTCTTTTGATCTTGAAAATATTCATTACCTTCATCGACATAGCGCGTGTTTCTTTCAAACTTGAGAAACAAGAATTATTTACAAACTTAATCTAGCTGACCTTAGTTTATGTAGAGCTCGTGGCGAGAGCTTGTTTTCTGTTTTGAAAAATTCTTAACAATTCTATTTCTTACATATTTATGTTCTATTAACATTATAAATTTTGTAAATTTTTCGAAATTTTTTAGACTCTCCGGATATTGATAAGAACCGTGCTTTTTCGATTCAAAAACTCATCTTTATTTAAGAAATTCCGGGGCACGGATTACCATCAACCAATTTTAAAAAATCCGTATGGAATTTGGACGGAAAACGAAAAAATGTGGGTTTGATAGCCAAAAATGAAAAGTCGAATTTTTACACTTATATATTGAATAAAGTTACAACGCAGTTTTATGGGAAAGATTGCAGCTATATGGATCTATTTGCTTATAAATGATAGACGAATGAATACTGAAAGAAATTAAATGAATGCATAATGAATAATTAATTAAGAGAATTAAGGACTAAAAATAATATTTCCAAAAACTCGCAGAAGGTTAAAAAAATCGCAGCACAAAAGTCGCAAGCCTAAAATATTGAATATAAGTAGAAAAATAATAAGTGTGGTTACCAAATTACGCTTACCAACAAAATCCAGATAAACTAAAAACGTAAGAAATAGAATGTAGCTAGTGATCTTCATTTTTATGCAATCCAGCTACGATAATAGTATAACAGGTATTCAATTTAAAACTGACGCCGCTGAATGGTTGCCGAGCGTATCAGGTTGTTCCACGGTGTCGAAAATTTCTTCTGTCACGTTGTAAATAGGCTCTTTGCGTTTACGCAACAATTTTTGAAATTTGTGTTTTTTAAGTGAAAACCAAGGCGTGAAAATATCACGTGATAGGAAATACCTTCAGCTGCGAAATTATGACGTTTATTGCTTTGGTGTCGGTAAACATTTCTGTGATTACGATCACATATTTGTTTCAAGAGTCATAACTGTATGTACTTTTATTGATATAGCATAAGAGTTACAAGTTAAAAGTTTTTTAAAGCCAGATTTGCAACAGAAAATGCAGAAACAAGAAGTTTTCACAATAAATTGAAAAACCCCAAAATTATCTAAGATTGCTTCGTATTGCTTAGTGCTACTCTGGATAATATAAAATTAATGTGGATTACTATGCCTACACTAGACTGATGCAAATTTTTAGTAAGGAACGATAACGTTTGAACAAAATTCTTAAATTTGCAATAAGATAGATACATTTTTCAAAAATGGTTAACGATTTAAGTGAAAAACATTATTTTTTACCAAAAAAGACAAATTTTCAATAAAATACTTAAATTTCAAACACAGCTTTTGACTCTTTAAATAAAAAAATATACATTTTTAAGAATCTAGTTAATTTTTAACAAGAGAGTTGACTTTTTAACTAAAATAAATAATCTTAATAAAAAAAATGACTTTTCAGCAAATTTGTTGAAATTTCTACAAAGTAGATTAATCTTTAATTAGGAGTGATGAATTTTTATCGAAAACTGTAAAATTGATATTTCAGGAAACAAGCATTTTAATTTTAAATAGAAAAACCATAAAATTTAACGAAAAGAAGAATTTTTAGCAAAACAATTGACTTTCAAGCGAAAAAGAATACTCTTTAACAGAATGTATTAATATTCTACCGTGAAAGATAAACTTTCAGCAAAATACACAAAATTTTGAACAAATAGTTGTATATTTTATGCAAAATGTAAATTGTATTTTTTTCTCTGCGAAAAAAAAAATTTCATCAAAAAAGTGAAATTTCGAACTAAATTGCATGAACTCTAAACCAAGAATATAATAGTAGACTTTCCATTTTTAAACAAGCAGTTAATAGAATTTTCGTTAATATAAAGCAATAATTGCCTAATATTTAGAAATACCTGACTGTTTATTTAAATTCAGTTATAATAAAGAAAATAAATTAAAAGAAACAAAAAAAAACTCAACCTTAAATGTTAAAATTTGAATTTTTTCATTAAAAAATTTTTATTTGCAAGTCGAATAATTTAATTTTGATACATAAATTATCAATTAAACTTCTGTTATTCCTATAAAAAATTCGAGTAAGTTAAGGAGCTGTTTAGGAGTTTCAAAAAAATCCAAAATTGATTTAAAAACAAAAAGTTGGAAGCTTTTTTAAAACTTTGAAGAACTTGAGAAAAATAAAAACATTTCCTAGAGATTTTTAGGAAACTTGAAAACTATTTTTATTGGAAAAAAATAATTTCAAGACAATATTCAAAAATATTCAAAAACACATCAAACACTCGGCTTCAGTCCCCCCAGTTTTAGTCTTCCTAGAACGGTTGCTGCTAGTAGTTTCTCCAGTGCGCAGGGCGAGAAACGGTTCGCAATCATGCTCGGCAACTAGCAGCGTAGCGATAAAAGAGGGGAGTGCCCTCTAGCGCATAAGCTGGTTTTAAAACTCATCTCTTTCGAAATAATTTTTGTTAGACCATTGAACTCTTGGTTTGAAAATAAGCTTTTTCGTAGAAAATTAAACTTCAGAACAATTCAGAAAATTTCAGAAAAATTATTTTGTTTAAAAACGCAATTACATTAGCAGCAAATTAAATTATTTGATAAAAAATTAAACTGTCTTATATTTTGTACAAAATTATTTAATTAACTTTTTTATGACAAAGCGTCTTCACGGGTTCAAAATTCAACTGTTTGTGGATAATTCGATTTTTTTGCCAAAAATTTAACTATGCACATTTTTTATATTTGTTTTGTATCGTCAACGTTGTTATCTAATACACATAATAATCTTAAGTTGAAGAAAAACTACAATATTAGCCATACATATTAATTTAAGAGAAAATTTCAAATTTCGTTCTGTAATTTAAATTGCATTCTAGTGATTTATATGTACATAATTGAATTTACAGTTGAAGGATTTTAAGTGAAAATTACTCGAAATTTAACAAATTTGAATTAAACTTTGAAACAAATTGTTGACAAAAAAGTTTATTCTTTAACAAAAGAAGACGAATTATCTACAAGACAGTTGAATTTTCGACCCGTAAGGATGCTTTGTCATAAAAAAGTTAATTTGATAATTTTATATAAAATATAAAACAGTTGAATTTCTTATCAAATAATTCAATTTTCTGCTAAAGTAATTGCTTTTCTTAACAAAAACAATTTTTCTAAATGTTTAAGCAGAAAGTAACTTGGGACTAAACAAGTTGTGTTTAGCCAAATATGTAGGTAAATTTTCTACGAAAAAGCTCATTTTCAAGCAAAGGGTTGAATTGTGAAACAAAATTTTTTTCAGAAGAAATAAGTTTCAAAACCAACTTAATCGCTAGAGGGCTCTGTCCCCTTTTATCGCTCCGCTGCTGGTGGCCGAGGATGATTGCGAACCATCTCTCGGCCTGCGCACCGAAAAAACTCCTAGGGGCAGTCGTTCTAGGAAGACTAAAACTGGGGGGACTGAAGCCGAATGTTTGATGTACTTCTATTCAATTTTGAAAATTTTATGTTTTTTTTCAAATAATTTTGAACGGTTATTTGAAATAAATTGTTATAAAATGAAATTACAAATTCGAAGAAAAATATAACGTAAAAATTATTTGAATGTTTTAATTGAAATAATTGTTTAATACTTTTTATGCTGTGAATTAACTTATCAGGTATAGCCTAATTCTATTATTTTCTAATTTTCTAGAATTAGTATAAAAGGTTATAAATAAATTCAAATTTCAGAAATAGAAGTTCAATTTTTTAAAAATATAAAGTAAAAAATATTTTAATGTTTTGACGAAAATTATAGCTTAATGCTTTCTATTTTGTGAACTGATTAATTAATAATTAGCTGACTTATTTTTTCCATAATGTTAAAATAAATGAAGGGTAAAAGTAATTTTTTTTTAAATTAAGTAACGTAAATTGATTATTACCTTGAAGATTATTGTATAAGTGAATACGGTATATAATTTGCATAATAAAAGTTTATTTTTATTTAAAATACCCTTATTTAAATTATATAATTTAATTATTTAAATTATGAAACATGCAAATATGTTTTAATTTTTTTCTGAAAATAGTATAAAAGGTTTCTAACAAATCAAAATCTTAGATATAAAAGTAAAATTAATTAAAAATGTAAAGTAAAGTAATTTAAATGTTTGAATGAAAATTATAGTTTGAAGCTCCTTATGTTGTTAATAAGCTGAATTATTATTACCTGATTAATGTTTTCTGACAATAATGAGTAACATAAAAATTGAACTTTAATTCTTCTTTTTTAAGTAATATGAATTGATTGTTTATTTTGAGGTTATGTTACTAAATATTGGCTGAAATTACAACTAACATTATTTGTACGATAAAAGTTTATTTGTGCCTGAAATACCTCTATTCCAATTATATGACCTTTCAAATTTTTATGATCTTGCCTAATGAGTATCTGCATTATGATTTCGAAATAATAATATGTAGATATTACACGTATATTGATTATTTGATTTCAGATTTTGTAACTGAATAATGGCTATCATTTAAATTATAACATTTTATTTTTTATTTGAAATACATTTAATATAATTATATAATTTTTAGAAATGTTTGTGATGTTGTGAAATGTTTATCTGAATTCAATTTTTAAAATAATATGTAAAAATTTATAAGTTTTTCAAAAATTGATATAAAATGGTATTAATAATTCGAATGTTCAGAAATGAATTTTTTAATTTAAGAAAATATATAAAGTGTGAAAATTATTTGAATGCTTCAAAGAAAGTAATAGTTTACAGCTTTTTATGTTGTAAACTGATTCATTGATTATTGACTGATTAATTTTTGTTACAATATTAAATTACATAGAGATTAAATTTTAATATTTCTCTATTAAAAAGAATAAATTGATTATTTATTTTAAGGCTATGAAATTAGATATTAACTATAATTTGAATGATAAAAGTTTGTTTATATTTTACATATCTCTATAACAATCACATAATTTTTTTTTTTAATTATTGTGCTGTTTTGAAATGATAACCTAAATCCCATATTCAAAATTATATGTGAATGTTGAAAATTTTTTAAAATAAGATTTAAAGGTTATTTAAAATTCAAATTTTTAGAAATACGAGTTTAAAGAAATATGTATATGAAGTAAAAATTCTTCAAATGTTTTAATGAAAATAATTGTCCAATTCTTTTAATGGTTTAAGCTAAATAATCAAATATTAACTGATTTAATTAAAACTTTAATTTTTCTGAGTTAGTTTAAAAGGTTATTAATTAATTAAAATTTTAGAAATAGAAGCTAAAATTTTAAAAAGTATATTGAAAGCTTACGCTTTTCTTCTTATTATTTCATTTTTTTTCGTATCGGATGAATTATATGTAGGTTTGACTCAAGAGGTGAAATAAAGATCTTATTTCTTTTTCGTGATGCCAATAAACAAGATTTATTATTAATTTCTAATTATGTTTCATACATCAAAATTATAAAAAGTCTTAATGCTTCTACTAATTCCTAATTTTATTAGAATGTAGTTCTAGAGATATGTTTTTACTAATTTATTTTTACTTTTCAAAAATAGTAATTTCGCGTATGAGTCTTATTTTTTTAAGAGGAATACTTTCTACGTATCCTATGAGTTTATTAGAATCATATGTATATTGTCTATATGTAAGTATATATTCTTGGTATCTCTCTTTTATATTCTTTTTTCTTTTTGTTTACATTAACGCTAAATTCTACACCAGGTTCGAAGACAAAGTCCAGTTCCTTTTTTTATTACAAAACTGATTTATTTTGTTTAGTCAAAGATCTTTAACTGTGCGAATTAAGAATAATGGCATACTTAGCTTTCGGAGTAAACTTCTAGACCTGTTTGCTCTTTTACTCTTTTACAAGGGTAAATTCTAAGTCTGAATTTTTAGACTTAGAAAATTTACCCTATTTCAACACACAGAAAAATGTCTTTGTCTTGATTTCTTTAAAATTCAAGCTAAAACTTTTATAATTTTATCAATATTCTTTTTCGCGCTTATAAAAAGCCTATTTACCAGTAAAGTTCCTTGCCAGAAAAAACTTAGAATATTGGCATACTCAGTGTCCGATGTAAAGCTCTTAACCTTTTTGCTCTTTTATCCGAAACTAGTAGGAAATTTTCAATTTAGAGAACTGACTGCAAAATCTCGGTCTTAGAAGATTTCCTCTACCGTAACTGCACTGACAAGTACTTAGAAGATGTTACAAGAAGTACTTTCTCATAAACTTCTTCGCGAACGAAACGACAGGCCACTAGTGCAAAGTGATTGAAGACTCGGGTGTGGGAGGATACTCCCTTCCCTATCGTCAGATGCCTCTGGATCCTGCTCGCTCGCCCGCAAGTAGGGATGGCCAAGTCGATTCCGATTCCTTATAAGAATCGATTCTTGGTGCCGATTCTTCGGTTCCTCGAAATCGATTCTTGATCCCGGGAAACCGATTTCAGAAATCTATTCTTCGTCGGAATCGTGTTCGATTCCGATCACAGAGCTAACGGAAAATAAATTTTAAATTCATTATCTAAGTGTACAAAAAATTTAAAAAAGGTTATAAATTTTGTAACAAAACATTTCAAAATCAATTGAAATTTATATTCATTTCATTGTTTTTAATGTCCGCAACAAACCTCCAAATACTGTCCGTGTACAAG
>JAUELO010000031.1:885930-896411 GCA_032357855.1 Amphibolips quercusostensackenii | reverse complement strand
ATTTGGAATATAACATGACTGTAAGTTAAAAAGTTGTTCATTGTAACAGAACACACCAACTGACATTTTGGTTTGCACTTTGATTTTCTGAGAAGAAGATTTTCGTTAAAACAGAAACATAAGCTTAAAAAAATTGAAAGTATCCATTTTTTCTTTTGTCACGGAAAAACCTCCCTCTGTGAGATAGGGAATTCATTTAATACCTATGAGGAAACAAAATGTTCGTAAAACGAGCACAAATGAATTCACCTATAGTGAATACATCCATAGTACATCGCAACGATATTATTATTCAATATATTATTGAGATAAGCTTACATTTATTATAAACATGAAGTTTGCAGACTTATCATTTTTAATAGTCGAAAAAGCGGCAGCTACATCTAATCACGAACGTGAGTTTCTGACAGCAATAACTTCGAGATAGTTTCAAAATTAATCAAAAATATCGCCGTGCACTTTTTAGTAATAGTATATAAAAATCATGGGTGAAATATAATGTAATAATAAATGCATATAAAGTTTTTGCAGGCTAGAAAGAATTAGTCTCTTAATGGAGAGGAATATAATGGAGGAAAATTTCAACTTATCGTAGTCCCTTAATCCTGTAATCGTAGGTCCTCTAAAATTTAAGCCGTTATTAGTTTTTGCAGTGACAGCACTAAGCCCAGCCGGTGGTTATAATCACTTTAATACTGCTGTGCCACGTTGGATTATGTCCTTATCTTTTTTGACCTTTTTTCCGGGACTCCAGTAATTACATCGCGTCGCTCTCTTTCTCAATGCCGTTATTAAAACAACAGCTTGTTTCATACTAGAGAGCTTTCACCGTCGACATAATCTTTCTACTGCATTATTTTCGCTCCACAATTTCATTTTCATTTTTCAAACTCCTAAAAATTGTTTCGTAACAAATAAAAAAGGATAAAACTCTAAGCTGTACTTTCATAAATTTCATATAGTAAAAGAAATAAACGCAAAATGTTTCGAAACTTCAGCATATATCAGAAAAAATCAATCTTTGATAAGAAAGTAAAGCTATCAATTGGTCATAAATCGAGATTTTTTAGACTTAGAAAAAGTTGAAAGAATTTCTGGAACGTGAATCACAATTAAGTTTTATAAGACATTTTTGCTTTCGCAGAGGATAAAGCTAAAATTGCGTTTTTCGTTTGATGTTCTTCGTGGCCATTCTCAAGTTTCGTGACAAATTTTGACACAGGATGGGGGGGGGGGGATGTTTACACAGCATGTAAAATCACACATGGAAGGTATAAATGTTAATACAAATTTTTTGAAATGCTTGAAAAAATAAAAATTAGTGATTTTATTTCCCAAACAAGGCATCTAATTACAAACTTTACACTCTTTCTCCTATTGCTCTCTTTTACCCTTTTTGAAAGAATTCCTCTTTTTACCACTGTTTTCAAGAAATTTTCCCTTTTTCCTCTTAAATGCGGCCTTGGTTTATTTAATCCAATAATAAAATCCAACTATTTTTTGCTTAAGTTTTTTTTTCAATTGAAAAGTCTAATATTTTTGTTTAGATTTCATCTCTTTTGGCTAGAAATTCTATTATTTGGTTGAAGATAGAACTTTTTAGTTAAAAATGTGTCTTTGTAGGATGAAAATTATTGCTTAGACTAAAAATGTAACTATTATATTTTTGGTGTAGAAATGATCGTTATTAGTTAAAAATCAAACAATTTGGTTAATAATTGATGTGCTTTGTTGTGAATTTGTCTTTTTTGTTGCAGAATTAATCTCCTTGATTCAAAGTTGAACTACTACTTGGTTATATTACTTTTTCAACAATTTATTTCATTAGTTGAAGATCCAAATTTTTGGTTGAAAATTATTATTTTTTTTAAAAAAACATTTCTTTAACTGAAAATGTAACTATTATATTTTTGTTGTTAAAAATTGATTGCTTTGTGTAGAAAAAATCATCTTTTTGGGTTGAAAATTCAATAACTTTATCAACATTCTTTCTCTGTTTTAACTCTTTTGTTGAAAATTTGTATTTACAGCTTGAAAATTTATTTTATTTAGTAGAAATTTGTTCTTTCGTATTTAAAAATGAAAATGTTTAGTTAAAAATTAATCTGTTCTATTTGTTTGAAAATTCATCTTTTTTAGTGGGATATTTACTACCACATTTTTTGTTCAGAACTCATCATTTTGGTTAGATTCGACTTTTTTTAATTTCAAATCCAAATCTTTTTTTGGTTGAAATATTAAATATTATATTTTCAGCTGAGAATTATTATTTTTTAATTGAGAATTCAACTACTCCTTTAAAAGTTGAGTTTCTTTTTTAAAAATGCATTTTTTGTTGGTGAAGATTTATCATTTTACTTAAAAATTTAACTATTTTGTTAAAAATTTAATTGTTTCGCTTAAAAGTTAACTATTTTATTGAATATTTAATTATGTTGTTAGAGTTTAAACTATTTTGTTGATCATTCATATTCTTTAGGATAAAAAACTCATCCTTTTTTATTAAAAATTAAACTGCTTTCTAAAAAATTCGTCTTTTTAGGTTGAAAAATCAACTATTTGATTGAAAATGCAACTGTTTTTTATTCAAGATTAATCTTTTTTGTTTAAAAATTTGACGTTATGGTTGAAACTTTATCTTTTTAGGTTAAAGATTCAACTATTTGTTCTAAAATTCAACTGCTTTGTTAAGAATTCATCTTTTGTGGATTGAAAATGAAACTTTTTTAGATTAAAAATCCGACTTTTTTGGTAAAAAAGTTCTGGGTCATAAATTCAAATATCGTTTTAAAAAATCACTGACAGATTAAATTGTTTGGTTAAAAATGCAAGTGTTTGGTCTGAGATCAATTTTTCTGTTTGTTTAAAAATTCATCTCTTGGGTAGAAAATTAATATCAATATTTTTTTAATTTAACTTTTTTTGTGGAAAGTGCAATATATTTTGACTCTAAATATTTGGCGTTTCATATTGATTTGAATGTAGTACCTGTTCATTAATTTTATTCAAAAGAATTTATTCTCTCATTTTGCGAAAAATCACCCTAATTCCCGTATTTAGAGAGTTTTTTGTGCTGTGAAGTATGTTTAAAAATTATGTTAGTTTGTTCGGTGTTTTATTTTAGGCATTTATCAAATGAAACTGAAGATGAAACTTTCACTTAAAAAAAGGGTAGGGGTGTTCTCATTCATGGCATTACCCTAGGAGATTTAAGTCCCTATAGTAAATGAAATAAAAGCAAAAAATTTAAAAACTTTAATCCGGATAAAAAAATATCAGTCTTTGATAACGGTTCCTTGTTTCCTTTTCATGTTTCTCTACCTTTCCAGCATATTTTTATTGACAAATCCTGTGTCTACAGCTACTGCAAATATTTTTGTTTAATAGAGATGGATATGGCAAAAGAAGGAGAAAAAAGTAAAGGAAACCCCCATCGGAAATTGAAGCATTCGCAACATTTTTTTTTGTAATTTAAAAAATTTAACGATAATATTTGATTTTTCAGTAGGGAATTTTTCAGTGATAGTGAACATTTATAAATATTTTTTGTATTATTTACCAACTTATGTGTTTACAGCTGCTGCGAAAATTTGCTCGGTGGAGATAGATATGGTAAAAGAAAGGGAAAAGAAGAAAAAAATTCCATCTGAAATTTAAGGGTTCGCAAAATTTTATTGTAATCAAAAAAATTCTTCGATGCTATTTAATTTTTCAAAGCACTGAAGAATTTTCATAAATATTTTTTAATTATTATACCAACTCATGTGTTCACAGCTGCTACAAATATTGCTAGATAGAGATAAATATTGCAAAAGAAGGAGAAGAGGAAAAAAGAATCCAATCTGAAATGGAAGGTTTCGCAACATTTTTTTTTTAGTTCCGAAAATTCTAAAATAACATTGTTTTTAAGGCGCTAAAGAATCTTTATTAATATTATTTAATTATTACAATTTATGAAAGAGATTTTCATAAGAAACAATAAAATATGACTTTCACCATTGATTAAACATAATAAGCTAAGAAAAAATTAATTAAAAAAGAATTTCGGTAAACCTAGATACGGTCTTTGAAATATATTAATATATTTATTATAAAACATAAAATAACTTTATATTTATCAATATTTAGTAAATAATTATCAAAAATTAAAAATTATATATAAAACTGTATTTATAGACACCTTATCTCCTTTTGTTTTTATCATTGTCAAATTCGATTTAATATATGTCAGCATCCGAAAAAAATGCAAACGAAATTTTGAATTCGGTTAATATCTTCTGTTTTCTATTTTGAATTAAAATTTAAAAAAATTGTCTACTGGTTCAAATATTATGGCGATTTATTTATGTGGACAGTATTTATTAGTGGAAAATAATCAAAAAATTAGCAATTCTATAAAAAATTTCACCTAATATAGAATATTTCAAAAATGTGAACAAAATTTTTTTTTTGGATTTAGTCATATGCAGTTGGGTGATTCAAACAAAACGATATACGAATCTGATCACGCACACACCCTTAGTTATAACTTTTTAGTCAACAAATTTTTTAAACAAACAAAAATTCGAAAACGGATATGATTTTAAGGTCCTCTATTTAAGTTTTTTTTTGTTGATTTCTTGTTGTTTTTATTTTCTGAATATCTTAACAATGTGAATATTTAATTTTTATAAATACAAAATTATTCGCTCTGCATTACCATCATTGTGAATAATTCCATGAAATGTTTAAACTTATTTAGAGGCAAAATAATTATTTTTAATAAGTAACTTCTTTGAAATTTACTTATTGAATTTTATGATTGTCAGACCGTGTGTCAATTATTTAGAAAAATTTCGAGCAGGTAAGATAAAATTATTATTTACCTTGAAAACTACTTTAAAAATTGTTATTAAACGATGCGAAATGATGGTTTTGTAAAAAGGATAATGCTTTGTATATAACAATTTATAAATGCATTTTTAAGACATTAAGAAAATAAAAATAACAAAAAATTAATAAAAAAGACAACACTAAAATAGTGTACCTCTAAATCATATCCAATTTTTAATTATTTTGTTTTTAAAAATTTGTTGACTAAAAAGGTGCAAATAATATGCTCATATTTTGGTATAAGTTAAATATATTAAACCTATAATTCTTTCAGCTTGAATGAAAGAAATATGATTTTTTTTTTCGGAAAACAATTTTTTTCTTGATGTAGGGATTTTTTATTTCTTTATGATTTTAAAACTTTTTAAACATTAGGAAAAAATTTTTTTCTATGAAAGCAAAATAATAACATGTTTTTCTGGTTCAAGATAAACAAATTTCAGGCTTGACATATTCAAAATTTTCCCAAAGAAGTATTCATTTAACTCAATCTAAAACACATGATTTTTAAACATTCACAAAAAAATTTAATAAGAAAATTTTTTTTAATTCTAATTTTTGATTGCTAATTCAATTAATATAAATATTTTTTAACGTGTTTTTCTTTGGCTTCTAAAAAAGCCAGCGTATTTGGAAATCTCAAATTTGTAAGCAATGCTAAAACTGTAGAAATTTCAAATTTGATTTAAACATTTTCATGCTTATTTTGAACATATTAAGTTACTATCTATGGGTAATTTATTATTTAAAATTTGCTAAAAATTAGAGCTTTTGAAAAATCGCTAAAAAAATATTTTTTATCAGAAATTTTCAAAAATTTTGAATTTGAAAAGTACGTCTTTAAAACAAATTCTCACTTTCTAATATTAATACTTCAGATAGATAAAAAATTTGCTATTTCAAGATGCCTGAATAAAAAATATGGAGAATTTGTTTTATTTAAAAGCAATGGCATATTAGAATTTTAGAATTTGGAACATTTTATTTTATTCATCCGAAGTCAGTTGCGGCCTAATTAAAAAAAAGTTAGTTTTTATGATTTATCTGCGAAAAATTTTAATTTTGAAATATTTGTCCAACTTCAACTTAGTCGAGTATTGACTAATAATAATATATAAGACGCAAAACTATAAATTTGAAAACATTGATATTTTGAAAAATGTATTCAATATTATGAATAAATTAGTGATTTTATATGATGGAATAGTTTAACGAAAATGAAATTCAAAGGATATCATAGTATAGTGTGAATTAAAGAAAAATCAAAAGAAAAACCAAAATTGGCTTTTAAGAGAAAATTGAATTTTTAGTTTTTCTCGGAACATGTACATCTTTTTTGTATATTTCAAAATTCTTCAAGGTTCTTTTAGGGATTTTAAAGATTGTGCACCGAGAAAAAAATGTTGAGTCACAAAAAATTTACTTGAATAAAATAATGTTACTGAATACGTCCTATGAAATATTTCTTCAATATAAGAAGAAATTATTTCAACTAAATCAAAAATAAAAAATTATTGTTGTTGTTTAGTCATATTTTGCAATCAATAAGCGATTTGTACTTCTCATGAACTAAATAAATCTTTCTGCCAACGGCTTTCATAAAAATTACATAGAAGCAAAGGTTGTTTTCACTGAAAAAATCTACGATTGAAAAAAATATGTCAAAATGTTAAATTGAAAAAATGTTTGCGTTTCAACAAAATGCAAATGTATTTATTTAGAAAAATTATTTGCTTTGTTTAAATAAATATTTGCTTCAATGAATTATTTGCAGATTGCTTATTCAAACAACGATTTCTTCCAATCAAATAGATAAATATTTCATTCAAAAAAATATTTTTTAAATGTATGTAATTATTTACTTGCAATAATTTTTGTCAACTCTCATCATTGTAAATATTTATTTAGAATTATAAAATTCTGGGAGAATCCTTCAAATGTTTTTATCATTTTTAAAATGCTTTGCAATCCTAGTAACTACTTTCAAATATTTCCAAACTTTTCTTTCTGGCAATATTTTTAATTATCCTAAAATCTTTAAAATCTTTAAAATTCTCTGAATCTTTTAAAAATATATAAAAAATCTTTTCAAAGCTTTCAATTCCTTTAAATCTCCTAAACTCTTGTTACTAAATTCTTTGAGATCTATAAGAATAACATAAAATCCGTTTAAATTTCGTATATCTACATAAAATCTGACGATATTCCTTGCAATCTTTAAAGCCCTGTGAAAACCTTGTCGATCCTAGAAAATTGATTAAAATACCTTATTCTGAGACTATAAAATCCCTTAGAATTATTAAAATACTTGAAAATCTTATGAAACACTTTAAAAATTCTTTAGATTTTTTGTAAATATTGGAAACCCTCTGAAATCCCTTAAAATCTTTTTCAATATCATAAAATCTTATGAATCCTATGAAATTATTTGTACTCTTTAGAAATTAAAGGAGATTCTTTAAAACTGTATATTAAGGAAATATTTTTATTTATCTTAAAATTAATTTGATTAAAGCTATTGAAATCCGTTAAAAATCACTTGAAATCATCCCATAAAAATCATTTAAATCTTTAACATTTTCTAAAGTTCCTTAAAATCGTTAAAAATCCTATAAACTTTATATAAATGTATAAAAAGCCCCTTGAATCTTTAAAATAACATTATATCGTTTGACTAATTCTTGTTCAATCCTTTGCACTGACGTAAAATCTTTAAACAATTTCAAAATTCCTTAATACGCTTAAAAGCTTTAAACAGTCTTCAAAATAGTTAAAATCCTTGATGATTCCATGAATTCCCCAGGGCTATTAAAATCCTTCGCAATCCTTAAAATCTCTTCAACTCTTTTTAAATTCCCAGAAATCTTTAAAATCTTTAAATTTTTTATGTTTTCGCCAAGATAACCATTCAAGTAAGTAGAATTCATAAACCTGTAGTCCCCGAAAACAAATAATACCCGTTCCTTCTGATACAATTTCATATTAACAATAGAATCTCAGCTCAAAGATTTGTTAACAACTCAACTTCTATGGAAGATATAATTTTAATCGAGCAAGTTATCGTGAACTATATCTTGGAATATTTAACACTGATTGACCGTCCCTGCAAACGTGCAAAACTATTGATCAGGCATGTTCAGAGTTTTATGCTCTAATATATGATATCATTGATAAAACGCTATAAATATTCCAAAGAAAAACTACGAAAGAATGTTTACCTTCATGGTATACTAGAGACATCATTTCTGATATGGTTGAAAAAGATAGATTTAGACTAAAATTTTCTGATACTGGCAATATCTACTATATAGATATGTTTGTAAATCTCAGGGCCGATATCAAAAAGTGAATCAAAATTGCGTTTAATACATTTACGACTATTGCGAAAGTAATTATAATCACAGAACCCTCTAGGTTTTGATCTTATACAAGTAAATAAAAGAGTAATCACAGGATCCCGAATATGATGTATTATGATAATAATAAAATATTTTTACTTCAAGAAATAGTAAATATTTTCGCCTTGTACTTTAACAACGGTTATAACGAATCAAATACTAGAATACGTTTTACGAATGGACTTTGTCAAAAGATTTTTGTAGACGTCATTAAAATAGATGAGAATGATGTCTCCACAGCTATTAAGAAATTAGCAAATCAAAAAACTGCTGCGTATTTATACAATCTAGCACTACAAAAGTGCAAATTTCTGGGTATATAGAAAAAAGCAAAAGTGTATCCTATATTTAAAAAGGGATTAAAGACTGATGTAATTAACTATAGACTAATAGCAATACTCAATAACTTCTCTCAAATTTTTGAAATTTACCTTCATAAAATTATTAATGACATAGTGGCACAAAAAATCTCTGCACATCAACGTGGTTTCGTCCCCCGCAAATATACCAGCACAAACTTAATAGTTTTTACCCAAAATATTTAGGACATGCTTGTAAACTACGATAAAGTAGATGCCATTTATACTGATGTTTCCAAGGCTTGTGATAAGGTTGATTACCAAATATTACTGCATAACTCCACAGTATGCATGTCCCCGATAAACTCATTACTCTTAAAGCATCATACTTAACAGAACGTCAACATATTGTGCAATAAGGAGGTTTCTATCGGACCTATTTATTCATAAATCAGGTGTTTCTCAAGGATGTAACTTAGGACCCTGGTTGTTTCTTATAAATATGAACGATACCTCGACACACCTATATTGCTATTATCTACTTTATGCAGATGATGTAAAAATCTACTTACCTATAGCTATCTTACGTTGGTGTAAAAGCCGCCAAGATAACTTAAACATCCTAAATAAATGGTGCAAGTTGAACAAATGAAACTTCAACGCCTCTAAATGTTTGGTTCTATCAGTCTTTAAAAAAACGTCGTATTACGCTATCGTTATTATACAGACGGTATTGAACAATTAAGCAATTAGGGTCCTAGGAATATTCTGTGTTAGTAGGCTTACGTTAATGCGTACATAGATGATATGATTAGTAGTGCGAACAAAACATTAGGTTTTCTTATGAGAGCTTGCAGGCATTTTAAATCACCAAACCCTCTATTTTCTCTTTTTGGCGCACTTATTAGATTGAAACTGGAATACACGTCGGTATTATGGTCACCACACTTGAAAAAACACATTAACGCCGTAGAGGCATGTCAAAGACGCTTTCTAAAATATTTAGCATGGAAAGAGGACAAACCTTATCCTCCTCGTGGTTCAGATCACGAAGCCCTAAGAAGTAGATTTCAGATACAGTCACTAGACGATAGACGCAGGTTTACGAATATCCTAACGATATTTAAAATTATAAGAAGTATCACTGATTGCACTGAAGTCAACGCAATGGTACCATTCCACGAATAAGAGGGTCGAAAGACGAGCAACAGCTTCACTTTTATACTTACCAAAGATACTACCTACTAGTTTTCCGCTTTAGAAAATATGTAATGATACGAATGTTATAGCTGTACATTCTCTCTGCAAAGATCTAGATTTACTTACTTTATCACTATCTGAATTCTCTACTATAGTACAAAAACTTATATTACAAGTAAATAATTTGTAAGACTGTAAATTAAAGCGCTATCTGTGTGCTTATGTTAATCAAATTATAATTAAGATGCTACATTATGTACATACTTTAGCCCTCTTATTGATTCTCCTGAACTGTTGGGCTTATTTTTTTCTAAATAAATAAATAAATCTTTTTCATTCTTTAAAAAAAATAGGGTTAAACCTATTCTCCATTTATCCATAGTCCGCTTCTGAACGCTAAGTTTTACAAATAAATAATAATATCTCCATTTAAAAAGTCTGATAAAATTGTTTAATTAATTGATGAATTAAAAATTATTTTAACGTAATTTTATATTTTTGTGGAAAATTTCTAATGCTTTGAATGCTTTGATATTGTAGTTAAGCAGTACATATTTAAATTAAACATTTTTTTCGGTATGAAACTTTTCATTTTTATGACAAATTTAAATCCGCAAAGAATGGGTCACTAAATCAAATCAGTAAGAATTTTCACTAATTCAGAATGCAATATCACCGATCCAAATAGCTGAAATGGATCACAGATTGCAAT
>JAUELO010000031.1:789402-800965 GCA_032357855.1 Amphibolips quercusostensackenii | reverse complement strand
CACCAAACTTCACCGAACTTGGTATGTATATAGAACCTAACTACACTGCCGCGCAAAAGTTATAGACCACCTCTTTTTTTATGAATGATTTAGTTCTATTAATTTTATTTGTGTCAGAGCTAAAAATTTATTTCTTTAAACGGTTGAATGCTCTTAAAATTCTATATAAAATGAGCCCAGGACGAAGCCAATTGGTCTATTTTTTAAAATTAATATTACAAGAATAGTGTACATTTTATTGTTTTTTTAAATTTTCATTAATATTCATAATAATCAATATTTTTTAATGTTCTCTTATCCCATGCCATACTGTGAATGAAAATAGCTTTAAAATGAGCCCAAGAACATTAAAAAGTGTTAATTATTACGGAGCTATCGAAAATTAAAGAAAACATTGAAATTCACAATATTTTTGCAACATCTGCTTAAAATAGATACAAATTGGCTTCAACCCTTAAAAGAGAAAATTTTTTACTCTGATATAGGTAAAATCAGTAGAACTGAATCATTCATCAGAAGAGGTGGTCGAAAACTTTTGCACGGCAGTGTAAGTACAAAAATTCTGCATGTTTGAAAGATATTAATATTATAAATTGAAAAAACGCTCTATAATCGCACTTTCATTTTTAAAAAACGCTATGCTAAAAGTCATCTCCAGGTTACAATTTTATTCCTATGATTATAAAACTTTGACAATCAAATTTCATTTTACGATTTCACATATTAATCAGGCCAAAATAAATTCACCAGTTTATCCATTGAGAAAAGAAGAGTTAAAAACTTGATTTTTGAAATACAGACCAAAGTACAGCCTACACGCATTAACAAAGTGAACTTTTTTTTAGAAAGATTTTATTATATTCTGAAAGTTATTTTAATTAATTTAAAATACATTGACTTGCGATGAAATTTTTTCATTTTTCAGTCATTTTTCAACTCTTTTTAACATGTAGATGCACATGCACTTAAAAAGAATCGATTGATTTCCATGCATCTTTGCATAATTATATTAAATAAGGAGTCATATTGAGATATCAATTTTCTTCAATTATAATAAATATTCACCTTGCTTTTCTTTATCTATAAACATATCATAAAGTTAAATTAAAATTAATCAAAAAATGAATCATTTTCTGAATATGCAGACACAAACTTACAGTACCAACAAAAAATATGAATACACATGTTTTTTGTGAGATGCATACATTTTTATAATTTTTATAATCTACGAGATAAAATTTTCTCTACAAAATAATATGAAAGTTATTATAATTATGCGTGAAATGAGTTCAAGACGAAGTGATTTTATTTTTCTGTAAGAAAATAATGCGAAAATAGTACATTTTTTAACTTTTACGAAAACTTGCAATAACTTATGAAATAATTAACATTTTTTAATCTTCTTAAACTTATTTTAAACATGAATTTCTATAGAATTTCATGAGTGTATAAAGAGAACTCTCTAACTTATTCTCTTGATTTTGCCAAAGACTAACATGGAACAAAAAAGTTGTACAGTTTTAAGTAAAGCGATAACTCTGAAAAATTAATTTCATAAAATATAGAAATTATTATTCCTATGTATTCTAAAAAACATATTCAAATGTAATATAGACTGATTTTAAATATTTTACTATAAATAATTATATGTTATTGAAATTTCACATCTTTTCTGTACCAACTTCAGTCTTTGACGAAATCGAGAGGAAAAATTAGAGCTTACTTTTCATACATTCAGGAAATTCTATGTAAATTTACGTTAAAAAAGAGCCTAAGAACATTAAAAAATGTTAATTATTTCATAAGTTATTGCAAGTTTTCGTAAAAGTTAAAAAATGCACTATTTTGCATTATTTTTTTACAAAATGAACAAAATCACTTTATTTTGTGCTTATTTTACGCAGAATTTTGACAGCTTTCGTATGGTTTTGTGAAAAAAATATATCTCATAGGTTATAAAAATTATGAGAAGTTATGCATTTTACAAAAACCAAGTGTATTCATATTTTTGTCCGATACAACTAATTCTACTGATCTTTACCAGATTCTCAAAGAAAATGGTTGACAATAATTGTTCTGTAAGTTTAAATAATATTTTCTAAAAATTTAGGAAATATACGCATACCCCCCAAAAAAAAATTGTTAAAAAAAATCAACAATATATTACTTAATATAGATTGTTTGATAAATAATTTTTTGTTTGATAAGAAAAATAGATTGATATTTAAGAGGAATAAAACAAAGAAAGAAATATTTAGCGGGGCCTGTAATATAATAAATAATTATTATTTTTCTGATATTGTCACACTTATATTTATCTCGTAAGGGCAATAATAGGCCCGCCACATTTTTTCATATCTATTTATTCTTCTAAAAAGTCAATTTAGTTTTTCACTCAACAAAGAACAATGATTTATGAAATTAATTATTTAAACAAGTTCCTTTTATTAAAAAAGCATTTTAATTAATGAACTTTCTACGATTTGTATTTGCTTTATTTTTTTTTGATTTCACATTTATAAATTACTAACAAAATTTTAATTCAGGGAAACAACATTTTGATAAATTATGTTCATTTATTTGGGTTATTAATGTTAAATGATGGTCATTTATCGGACTGATTTAAAAAAACTTACAATCCGAGCAGAGTTATTAGAACCGTTGTTAATGAAAGTTCACCCTTAATACATTTTTTAAATACCCCTTAAAACTTGATAACTAAATTTCTTAGTTTATTCACCATATCAAGTATATATTTTTTATCTTCAGCATTTCTATACCTGTTTCAGCGGAAAAATGAAGGTTCTGCAATTTTTTGTCCTGAAATTTAGCATGTAAATGTATTGAAATATTTCCACATTTCAAAGTATTCAAACTAAATCAATAAAGAATACTAAAATATTTAACTTTTCTTGACAATCTGACGGTCACTATAGGATTTTATCAAGTATTTAGCAATTGGAAATATTATTATTAAAATTTTAAAATGTTGTGCTAGTACCACAGATGTTCTTTTTTTATTTTTTTATTGAATTGCAACATGCAGATATAGCGAAATCTTTTTTCAGACATTTGTTATTTAACTTAATCGGTTGTATATTCTTCCACTATAAAGATTTTTCTTCAAGTGGTAAAAGTGCAAACATTTAGTGCTCAAAACCTCACTTTATAAAGCTTAAAATGTATATTTTGTTTCTGATTGTCTTCATAATTAACTTCGCAAGATTGCGAAAAATCTAGGTCCCAAACCAAAAAAATTTGTGCTAATGAAGGGTAATAGAGAGTTAATGAGGCCAAGGGGATGGGGGCGCGAAAAGAGAAGAGGGGCAGGTAATAGAGGTTAGGGGAAAAGAAGGAAGAAAGTGGATATGTTAATATCAAATAAAAAGTAAGAGCTGGTATGAGTGGTAGAGCTACAAGGGGTATACAAGAGAAAAGGGTAATGAGGTTTAAAAGGGCAAAGTGGTTCACAGGGAAGGAGGATACGAAAAGAGGAGAGGATCCGGTAAGATAGGGTCAGGGGGATGAAAGGAGGAAAATAAATGTATGAGGAGAGAAAAAAGAGTGCGAGGGAGTATGAGAGCGAATATGAGGGATAGGGTTAAAAGAGGTAAAAGAGAGAAAAGTCTGATAAGGTTCAAAGATGCTCGACAGAGGCAAGGAGGGAATGGAATAAATACATAGTGAGGTAATACGAGGAACGGGTTCAGGAGGACTGGTTGTGGGAAAATTAAGGTGGGGTAAAACCGGTTGTCAAGGGCAAGGCGAAGCATAAAACGGGAGATTGGATTGAGGGTGCCAGTAGTAGGAGCAAGAGTTGTAGAAAAGGGAAAAGGGTGATTGTGGTGAAGCGGATGAAGGGAGTTCGCGAGGTGAGATGAGGGGGAAGAGGATTAGGGGGAGAAGTGACAGGGGTACGATAGATAGTTGAAAGAGGGGTGGGCGAAGGTGTATGGATATTTGGGTCAAATACGTTCACGAAAAGTAAGAAGGGGGTAAAAAAGGATAAGTTCGAGGTGTAATACAAGAAAAAAGGGGTAAGAAGGGTAGGCAAGGAGGAAGTGAGATTAGGATAAAAGAGGTTCTCAAGGACTGAGGAGGGGTAAAAAGGAAGAAAAGAATTGTGTTATAGGAGGAAAAGTGAAAAAGAATAATAGAAGCGGAGGGAAAAAAACGTTGTTTTTTTATATTTTCAAAAAGTTGTAGGTTGTGATAAGTTGTTTGAATAGAGATGCCTGTGAAGGCTTAAAACTGAAGATTTGCCGGCTAACATTGCATCCAATTATGCGAGATAAACAACGAGGGTGGATAGTGGGTACAAAGTATCTCGTTATTCAGGAAAGGTTGGGTAGAACGCGGGTTACTCGGGCAACAACATCGTGGTCCCCGATGTGCAGAAACAGGCTGTGGGAGCCAATATAGTCGGAGTATGGCCCCTCTGGGATTCGGTTTTTCCTTCCTAGTTCACCTACCGGCTACCGGCTAACCATCCTCGTCACCTCATTGCTACACATCCCCGACCCACCGCCCAAATACCAACGGACGTTATGCATATGATGTGCAATTGTACATACCATACAGAATACGCTACTCGAGATATTATGTATATAAACACTGCCTTGTTGGATGCTATCCAATCGACACAAATTTCATGAAGTTCAGATTATTCTTTCTAATAGGGTCATAAAACGCAATATTTAAGGAGGGATATAAGACATAATAAATAATCTTTTTTGATGAATCGAATTAAAAAAAATTTTATTTAAAATAAGAAATTAAATTTTAAATTTAATTTATAAATAAATTTAATTTTAAATTTAATTTATAAATAAATTAAATTAAAAATTCAAGAATTTTAATAAATCTTTTTAATCAGTTATCTTCATAATAAGCATTAATTATTAGTATCCATTGTATTGCATTGTTAATATTTATATTAAAATAATTCAGATACAAGGAGTTAATTACTCAAATGTTTGGTGTATACACTAGATTTGAAGACTGCAAGATTGCATGGGATTCTTTAGATTATAAATAGATTTTTGTAGACTTTATACAAATTGCATAGCCCTTACGAAAAAACTATTAATGATGATTTTACTATAATTAATTTCTTATCATTTTCTCGCGATTATAGAAAATTTATTATAGAAAATTGTTATAAAGAAAACGAATATACGAGAATCAGGGTTGGAATAAATAATACAAAAGTTTTGAATACAGACAAAATTTTGGGTCATGCTAACTCGAATATTATACCAAAAATTGAGGCGCAGCATTTCTTAGTCAAAAAGGACTTAAAGTGAGTTGTTCAAAAACATGAAATCGACTTTTTAATGAAATCCACAAAAATCTTATGGAATGTCTTAACAACGCTTAAGGCCTTTGGCAGTATTTTTAAATCCATTAAAGTCTTCTCTGAACTCTTTAAAATTATTAGAAATCTGTATAAATCGTTTAAACGCTTTGAAAATGAAACAAATTAAAATTATTTCTTACAGTTTTCTAGAAATACGTTAGAATCCCTTGGGGAAATCTCCTAAAACATTTGAAATAATTAGTGGTCCTATAAAAACCCTAAAATCTGGTGATATTCTTCGAAATTGCTTTAAATCTTTGAAAATTCTACTAAATTCTCTGCAATCCCTACATATTTTTTAAACATCTTAAATTTTTTTCAGCTTCTAGAATAAATTGAAATATTTAAAATGCTTAGAAATTTTGATAATTCTTACATATCCCTTTAAATTTTGTAAATCCCGATAAATCCCTTGACATAACATTTAAGTTACTCCTCAATGATCTCTAGAAATTCATTAAAATCCCTAGAAAATACATTAAAATAAATAGACATTATTTATTACCTCAAAATCTCTTGAAACCTTTGGAAATCATTAAAATTCATAAAAATAAATAAAATTATATATATATATATATATGTGTGTGTGTGTGTATAAATTAAATTAAAATTAAATTAAAGATATTCATTAAGATAATCTAAAAAAAACGATAAAATCCATAGGAATTTTCGTAATTTAATTTAATATCATTTATTTTTCAAACTTCTTTAAGAATTTCTTGGAATTTTAGAAATCCTTTAAGATTATTTAAAATTTTTTTAAAGTATTAAAATCCTTTGGAATCTTTCGAAGTCCTTCAAAATCCTACTATTGGAAATCGTAAAAATCCATTGGAATAAGTAAAAGTCACTTAAAATCCCTTGAATTTCCATATAATTAATTTTCCAAAATTCACCAGAAATCCCTTTGAATCTTTAGAAATCCTACAAAATTCTTTTAATTTCCTTATCATTTTTTTAACTCTTTAAGCCGACGAAATGCTTAAAAATTAATTAAAATGTTTGGAAACCCCATAAAATCCTTTTAAAAGCCTTGGAATTCGTGAAAATCCATCGAAGTTCTTTCAATTTCTTGATAGATCATGAAATCTTTGAAATTCTTTTAAATTCAGTAAAATTTTCATTAAATCTGAGAAAATATCGCTTAAAATTAGTAGAAATTTTCTAGAATCTCTTGAAATTCATTAAATTCCATTAATGTATCTGAAATCATTCAACTCTTTGAATTCTGCAAAAATTTTTGAAATTTGTGGAATTTTGCAAAACTCATTTAAATAATCTGCGATTTCAGGTTGTATAAATGAATAATTTGTTTGTCGTTTCTTAATTTTTTGAATCAATTCTTTGAATATTTTAAAACTAATATTATTTCTGTACTGATTTTTTTATAATCATTTTTCTAGAATCGCAAAAAAAGTATAAAAAATTTATTATAGGAAAATCGTTATAGACCTCTCCTGAAATTCCCATAATATTTTTTCTAAATTCTTTTGAATCCCTTGAAATTGATTAAAATTCATCCATGTATTTGAAATTTGATTAAAAGGGATTTTAAAGGGTTGCATTGTATTGCTCAAAGTTTCATAAAATTGCCGGATTAATTAGCCCCACGTTCAAATAGTACTTAATATAACAAATTTGAATTGTTTAAATTTTGAAATGACATATATTCAATTCAGTGACATGTACTACGACATAGAATAGAAATGCATTAGACGGAAATCTCCTTTCATACTATAAATATAATTTAAAATAAAACTATTTTTGTTGATCCAAAGTTGATGGGTTGCAGTAAAGAACTAAATAACCAATATTTTGTTTTAAAATAAGTTTATAGTATAAAAATTTTCATATAATCAAATAAATAGTTAGTTGAAAGGATTTTTTCAAAATATCGTTTTTTGATACAATAATTAAAACGAACAAAATTTATTAAAATCTTTAGTTACAATTTCGTTCCAATTTTAAGGCAGTAATGATTTTTTAAGCTTTTAACATTAATTAATGAAAAATAATATATTTCCTTTTTTTTGGGACTTTCAGAAAAAAATTGTCATGCTGTGTTATCGCGATCTTTAATTTTCATTTTTTCGGTACAGAATAACTTTTTTACATCAAAACTTTCTTTTCTTTTAGCTCTTCAAAATTTAATTGTCGCAAATTAAAAAAAAAAATTTTTTAAGTAGCTTTGTGTTTCAAAGACTTTTTAATCAAAAATAATTAACTTTTTTGCATCTAAAGTTGATTTTTGTTTTTCAGACTACTTACAAGATGAAAGACTTTCTTCAGTGCAAGGTCCAGATTTGGAGAACCAAAACAGCCTCGATAGTGGTAAGTTTAATTCTTTGAAAATGGTCGATTCTTATGCTCCGTCTTGTGCGTAAGCAAGATTTTTTAAAATAATTAAATGTAGTATAAATGAACGCATAGACTCACAATAATTTTAAATTAACTTTTTACTTTTACCCCTTAAATCTTAATTATACATTTTACAAACAGAGAACCGTAACCTTTCAAGGAACATAAGCACAAAAATTATGCAACCTTATTTCTTCCTAACT
The DNA here is from genome assembly GCA_032357855.1 of Amphibolips quercusostensackenii. Classification (NCBI taxonomy): domain Eukaryota; kingdom Metazoa; phylum Arthropoda; class Insecta; order Hymenoptera; family Cynipidae; genus Amphibolips; species Amphibolips quercusostensackenii. The sequence continues at coordinate 793,045 of JAUELO010000031.1, read as the reverse complement.
CATCAAAAACCTTAAATTTTAAAAAAAATAATATTATCACAAAACATTGAGTCTTTAAAAGTCGCCAGAAATTAATATAAAAAATTTTCGGTCGGTATAAATAAAAAAAACTATATAAAAGTGAGAAAAAACATATTTCATACGTACGTTGCTTCTTGTAAAAAAAAATTATATAAGCAAAAAAATGTCTTCTTTAAGAATCGTCTCTAAGATTAAAACAAATTTATTTTGTGGTCCCGCAAACCAGTTTTTTCAAATAAAATGCTTTTTTAAATTAGCGCTGTTAATAAATTACTTTAGTATGGCATGGTTGCAATGTATTTCTTTAGTAAAAATCATCATTCAGATTTAATGCAAATTTTTCAAGAATTTAGCAGCAGTTATTGTTTACACGCCAATCAGATTTGTATATTATATAGTCATTTAATTAAAATCAGCACTATCAATTGATTCTTATTAATGAAATATATCACTCCGATTTATACCACTTTTAAAAAATAATATTTAAATAATGTTTTTGGTTAAATAGATTGTTTTTCTTTCCCAAAATACATAATTTTTTTCATTTTTGAGAAGCGGTTTTTATTGAAAATGTGAAAGTGTCGATAAAAAGCGCGTATTTTAAATAAAATGTTGTATTTTATTTACAAAAAGGCCCCGTGAGATCCCTAAATACTACTTTCTACCTCAAAACACAAGTTTCATTGAAAAGGAGGGTTTTGCTAAAAGAAATATATTAGCAGAAAAAAATTTTTAATTAATTTTTTTAAATCAAAATTGAACTATTTCTATTTTAGTTGAAAACTTATCTTTTTCTTTATCTTTTTTCCTTTTGTTAAATATACAACTATTGGGTTGAAAATTCATGTAATTTGGTGAACATGTGTCTTTTCGGTAAAAAATTATTTTTCTTGGTTAAAGAATCATCTTTTTTGTTGAATGTTGAACTCATTAGTTGAAAATTCAGTATTTTTAAGATTAACCATTTTGGTTTATAATAAATTTCTTTGGTTAAAAATTTAGATACTTGTTTTAAAATTCATTACTTTTTGTTAAAGAAATGACTTTTTTAACTTAAAATATAACTGTTTCATTTTCGGTTGAAAACTAATATTTTTTAATCGCAAATTGTTCTTCTTGAGTTGGAAATTTAACTGCTTGCTTGAAAGTTTGTGTATTTTGTTGAATTTTTCTCTTTTTTAGTAGAAAATTAATATTTTTGGTTAAAAATTCATTATTCTTGTTTAAAAATACATCTCTTAGGTATAAATCAATCTATTTTGGTTGAGGATTCAGCTATTTTGATAAAAAGTCGTATTTTTTGGTTGAATTCAATTCTGTTCGATGTCCAATCAAAATCTGTTTTGGTAAATAAATTTTGTTGTCAAAAATTAATATTTTCGGGTTGAAATTAAAACTGTTTCATAGAAAATTCGTCTTTTTGACTTGAAAAATCCAAAATTTCGTAGAAAATTAAAGTATTTGGTTAAAAATAAACTTTTTTGTTAATATCTTATAATTTTGGTTGAAAATTCTAACATTTTAATGGTGAACTAAACTATTAGGTTAAAAACTAAATTATTTTTTAATAATTTAACTTTTTGGCAGAAAATAAACTTTTTTGATACAAAAAAAAACATATTTTTGGGTTGAAAATTAAACTGTTTTGTTGATAATTAGTTTTTTTGACTAAATATTCTACAATTTTGTTGGAAATTCATGTCTTTTATTCAACATTCGTCCTTTTGTTGAAAATTTGTCCTTTTAGTTAAACATTATTCTTCTTGGTTGAAAATAATCTTTTTAGTTGAAACATAAGTTTGAAAAAAAAATTTCGGTTAAGGTTCCCATTTTTTGTTAAAAATTTAACTATTTTGTTGAAAATTAATTTTTGTTTTTAAAAATTATTTTTTTGAGCTAAAAATTCAACGATTCCATTTTTACTTAAAATATTGCCTTTTTTAGTTAAATATTCATCTTTTTGGTGGAAAAATGTTGTTGAAAATTTGTCTTTTTGAGTAAAAAGTTAATCTTCTTTGTCAAAAATTCATTTATTTGTTTAAGGATTCAACGTTTTATATTGAAAAGTAATTTTTTAATCTAGAGACTTAACTATTCTATTTTTAATTGATAACTGATCTTTTTCAGTTGAAAATTCAACTATTTAATTTAAAATTCATGTACTTTATTAGAAATTCGGCTTAATTAATCTTATACGCTGAAATTTATCTTTTTCGGTTAAAAATTTATCTTTGCTAATTAAAAATGATCTTTTTTGTTAAAAATTCATATTTTTATGTATAAAAGTCAACTAATTTCTAAAACATTGTACTTTTATGCTTGAAAACTTAACTCTTTTGTTGAAAATTCGCCGTTTCTGGTGAATAAAATTCTTTTTTCGTAAAATTAAACTGGTTGAACATTTATTTTTTTTATTGGGAAACAATTTCTCATACTGTGAACTTAAATATTCTATTTTTGTTTAAAAATTTATGTTTTTTGTTGAAAATTCAACTATTTGGTTGAAAATTCATGTATTTTTGTGAAAACTTCTTTTTTGGTAGAAATTGATCTTCTTGGTCGAGAATGCATCTTCGCTGGTAAAAAATGCAGTAAGGGAACGGCGGGTAGAGTGGACAAATTTTTGCCTTTCAATTTTTTATTCATAAACCAATGTCTTATGAGAATCAAATGAAAGTTAGTTTGAAGTCATCACTATTTGTGGTTATCAAAATAATTTTCTTTTTTCTCAAAAATTAAATTCAGATATTTTTCTAGATTTTTCAAAAAATTGTGCAAATTGGTCAACTGTGCCCGACTAAACTGGTACATTGGACCACGAGAGCGGGCACAGTAAGCCATGAGAAATATCGCTATGCAACATATTTCAATCAGTGCAGGCTTTAATGAAATTTTCACTTAAAACAATAAAATTTTATAATTAACATATATTCGAAGATTTTACGATCAGGACATCTTTGTTGGAGTACGTACAGGAAAACTTAAGCCATGTAAAACAGTTTTTTTATTATTCGTTATTATTTATTATTTATTATTATATTTTAATTATTTATTATAATTTATTTATTATTATTATTTATTATTTTTGTTATTGTGACCGCGTTGTTGGCCCACTGTACCCGATAATGCAGTGTCTCACTGTATCGACCGCGCACTTTTTGAACTATATTTTATTAATTTATTACTGGTAATTCATATTTTAATAGTGTGCTATATTAAAATGTTTATATATCTTACAGTAACCTCATAAATAACGATTCCCATTTTTTGGACTTATTGTTGAGATTTATTACAAAAATTATAAGCATAAAAAGATGCAAAGTGACCATCAAAAATCGACATTATTTTTTTTAACAAGAAAATCTCGCAAATCGTATGAAATTAGATAAACATATCCACAATACAGGTACATTAACAACAACAACAAAAATTTCAATAAGTGCACTCATCGCTGAATCGAAGGCCGATGGATCGAGGGCCATCTTCATGGTCGTTCACGCTTCACTAATCCCCCCCCCCGCCCTTCCGAGCGTCCCTTGACCGTCCTACATCGCTCGAACAGTCAGTGCTCGAATATCATTGAATCGAGGACTGTCTATCCCGAGCCCAGTCCACGATTCAG
>JAUELO010000031.1:715981-725998 GCA_032357855.1 Amphibolips quercusostensackenii | reverse complement strand
CCGAGATGATAGACTGAAACATACAACATGTTAAAGTCGCCCGACTGCAGGAATGATGAAGCTTATAGCCAATTTCGTCAAAAATGCTGCAGACATCTGTCGTTCACTTGATGACGCTTATAGTCAATGTTTCGTGTCGCATATAAACTTGTGGGAAAATGATGATTATTCATATTTTTTTCACATAAACGTGATGATTATGCTGTAGATTTTTTTGATAGAGTAAAATAATTGATAAAAGTGCTCTTTTCTCTTCACAAAAACGTTTGAGGTAAGAAAACTCTACGTTGCATATTTGCAAATGTTAAGTGTGAACATCCATTTTTTTCGATTTTGAAATGAATATAAATATTAAAGTTTTTCTTGCGATGAAAGAGGTCAGTCTAGAATATTAAAGGTTTCTCGAAGGTGGTGAAAGGCCGAGGGATCAGTTCTCTGATAAGAAGACACCCGTAGGTGTAATTATGATTACCGCAGTGCAGAGAGAAAGACGGAGTATTGTGGCTCGTATGGCAGCCAAGGGATCGTGGGGAAATAGGAATCCTCGAACGGCACTTTCGCGTCTCTACTGCCACCCCCAACAAACGATGTTTTCCGATTGTTGGTCCCTTGGCTTTTCGCCACCTAGAACCTTAAAAATAGACAATTTTTCCGTCTCTTTTATTTTTTCTATAATCTTCTTCATACATTTTATATCCCTACAGATTAAATTTTTACTACAGGGTTGAGAGATTGTTAAGAAATAAGTGGGTAGGCCCTGAGTTATTGACCCGGGGAAGGGAGGGAGGTCTTCTAAAAAGATCATACATATAAAAACCGTTTGTTTTTGGCAAATGATGTATTCTTATTATTTATTATTACTATTATATTATTAATCATATTAGTAATTAAAAAAACCTGACATCGATTACAGTAATGAAAGCGACTTTCACAGAAAACTGCAAACTTCTCTTACGAAATAATATATGAAAATTAGTATAAGCCTATAATGATTTTTCTATGATGAATTTTTAATAATTTTTAACAATTATAGAAAATTAATTATATCAAATTATTATATAGAAAACGATTATATTATAATAGGCAGTGGGATAAATAATACAACAATAATAAAAGAATAAGAGGAAAGTGGGTTATAGTGACGGTGCGGGGCATGGTGACTAAAACAAATAACGCCTGTGTTTCTTGATTTTCGTATTAGTTTTTGTAAGTAAAATAGCTTTCCTTATTACTAAAGAAAGCTATTTTACGTGAACAAAACTAATATAAAAATCAGCAAACATGGGCATTATTTGTAAGAAACACCGTGACCCGCACCGGCATCATACCCACTTTCTCCTACTGCATAAAGTAGACAAAATACAAAGGAACGATTTACCTTCAACCAGTCATAATCTCATATAAAAGTACACAAAAATAGCGATTCTGTACAAATAAGATTTACACAGTAAAAATATGTGCATCTTGATATCTTTAAAATTACTTAAATTTCATTAAAATCCCTTAATATGTTAATGTCTTTTGAATTTCTTTAAAATCTTTTCAATGTTTAGAAATCTGTAATAATTATTCAAAATGCCATAATTAAAAAAATAATAAATTGAATTTGTTGCATATAAAGTTCTTTAGAAATTCCTTGAAATTGATAGATTCCCCGAAAAATCTTTTAAATACTTGGAGGTCCTATCAAATTCCTTAAATCTTGTGAAATTCTTTAAATTCCTTGAAATATTTTGAAATCCTAAAAAATTTTTTGACGACCCTTGAAATTTGTTTAATCACTTGAAATTCTTTGAAAATTCTTAAAATAACTTAATATCTTCAAAATCCCCTGAGATTTTATAAGTTTCTATATGTCCCTCAAAATCTTTTAAATCCGTAATAATCCCTTGAAGTGAAATTTATTTCATTTTATGAAAATCGTAAAAATCCATCAAAATAAGTAGAAATTATTAGAAATCCCTTCAAAAAATGAAAATGTTTGGAGTCAGTAGGAATTGTTCCAAATTTCGTTTAATTTACTTTATTTTACAAAGTTCTCTCAAAATTCCTTAAAATCAAGTCTTAAAATTCTTTGGAATTTTTTCACTTAACTTAAAAACTCTTAAAATCCTGTACATTCTTTTGGAATAATTTCAGATCCTATAAAAGCCCTTAAATCTGGTAGACTTCTTCGAAATCCCTTGAAATCTCTGGAAACCCTACAAAATTATCTGTTATTCCTTAAGATTTTTCAAGTCTCTTGAAAATCTTTAGAATCTGTTAAAATAACTTAAAATCTCTTAAAATCCCGTAAATTCTTTGATATCGTTGCAGATCCTATAAAATCTCTTAAATCTGATAAAATTCGTTTAGATCCCTTGGAATCTTTGGAAATCCTACAACAATTATTTGACGTTTTTTGACATTTTTTAAATCTCTTACAAATCTCTAGAATCTTTTAAAATAACTTAAAATATCTTAAAATCCCGTAAATCTTTTGAAGTAATTGCATATCCTATAAAATCCCTAAAATTATTTGAAATTCTTTGAACTTCCTTGAAATTTTTGGAAATCCTACAAAATTCTTCGACACCCCTTTCAATTTTCGAAATCTGTTAAAATTCTTTGGAATATGTTAAAATAACTTAAAATCTCTTAAAATCCCGTAAATTCTTTGATATCGTTGCAGATCCTATAAAATCCCTTAAATCTAATCAAATTCGTTAAAATTTCTTGAAATCTTTGGAAATGCCACAAAAATTATTTGACGTTTTTTGACATTTTTTAAATCTCTTACAAATCTCTGGAATCTTTTAAAATAACTTAAAATCTCTTAAAATCTCGTCAATCTTTTGAAGTAATTGCATAACCTATAAAATCCCTAAAATTATTTGAAATTCTTTGAACTTCCTTGAAATTTTTGGAAATGCTACAAAATTCCTTGACATCTTTTCAAATTTTCAAAACCTCTTGAAATTCTTTTGAATATGTTAAAATAACTAAAAATCTCTTAAAGTCCCGTAAATCTTTTGAAGTAATTGCAGATCTTATAAAATCCCTCAAATTTTTTGAAATTCTTATAAATCCTCTAATGGAAATTCCACAACATTCTTCCACACCCCATCAAATTTTCGAAATCTCTTGAAATTCTTTGGAATCTGTAAAAATATCTTAAAATCACTTAAAGTCCCGTAAATCTTCTAAAGTAATTGCAGATCCTATAGAATCCCTATCTTCTGAAATTATTTGAAATCCTTTGAAATCTTTTGAAATTCTTCAAAATTACTTGGTAATTACTTATACTTAAAATATTAAAAGTCCTTTGAAATTTTGTAAGTTCCTTAATATTCCTGAAATCCGTAATAATCTTTTTGAAGTACAATTTATTTTATTCCTTTAAATGCTCTATCAATTCGTTGGAACCCCTTAAAATTCATTGAAATCTTTGTAAATCGTAGAAATCCATAAAAATAAGTAAAAATTATTTAAAATCCCTTCAAAATAAATTAAATTTCTGTTTAAAATCACCAGGAATTGTTTGAAATTTCATTCAATTTCATTAAATTTATTTTCTAAAGTTCTCTAGAAATTACTTAAAATAGAGCTTCAAATCCTTAGACGCCCCACAAAATTCTTTAAAATCCCTTCAAATTTTCAAAATCTCTTAAAATCTTTTGAAACGGTTAAAATAACTTAAAATCTCTTAAAATGCCGTAAATCCTTTGAAATTATTGCAGATCCTATTAAATCCCTTAAATCTGGTAAAATTCCTCAAAATCCCTTGAAATCTTTAGAAACCGTACAAAATATAAAATTTCTTAAAAATTTCCTGGAATATATGTAAAAATTTTATAATAATTAAATAATAATTATTAATATTAATTATAATAATAATTTACTATTGATATATAATATATATAATAATTATTATTAATTATTATTATAAATAATGAATATATATATATATGATGATTCCTTGATTTCTTTGAAATTTTTTTAATCTCTTGAAAATCTTTGGTGCTTTTAAAATAGATTGAAATATTAAAACCCCTTTGTAAATTTTGTAAGTTCCTTGATATCCCTTTAAATAGTTGAAAGCGGTAATAATCTCTTGAAGCAAAATTCCAATGATATCCATTGATATCCTTGGTAATCGTAATAATCCATTCAGATAAGTAGAACTTATTCATTAAAGTTCTCGAAAAAAACTGTTCAAACACTTGAAATCTTTGAAATCCTTAGAGATTCAATGAAATCTTAAATAAAATTAATAATTAATTAATAAATCTTAAATCTTATAAAATTTCTTGAAATACCACAAAATCCCTTAAAATATTTTTAATCACTAGGAATTTCTTTAAATATCAATTCTTCGCTTTTCCATACCCTCAGACTTCTTGTTCCATCCAAAATCCCTTTTTCCATCCCCTCAGACTCATTTGACAATCCAAACCCCCCTTTTTCATTCCCATGGACTCATTGAACAATCCAAAATCCACTTTTCCATCTCATCAGGCTCCTCATAAATCCAAAATCTCCTTTGTCATCACCCCTGACTCAATATTTTTTTAAATAATTAATTATTCGAAAATCATGTATAAAATGAAACCCATTGTGAGCTCTTGGAAATTATTCAAGATTTTTAAACTAAAAAGTTTGCATCCTTCTTTATCAAGACATTAAAAATATATCTGCCTGATTTATGTCAAAGTATTATTTCTCAGACGATTGTCAGTAAAGTTTGATTTTTTCACATCATGACAAAAGACGATTCAAGTTAATATATTAACACTACTCTATCAACAGGATCAATTTTAATCACCTGAAGATCATTTTTCTTGCAGGTAGATTTTACCCTAAATTTGCGGTAGAAACGACTCTTCTTATTGCTCTCTGTTTTCACGTCATAGGTTATAGTTTAAGACATGTCCTTGAATTCGTAAAGGGTTGACGCTCGTACATTATAAAATAGTAACAATAATGAATAAAAGATCTAACATTTCTCACAATCCCCATAACAACATATTCTGAAATTCTCCCATAAATCCTCGTCTTAGCAAAACTATCCTCAATAAAAATAGCACACCACGTATCCATGGTGATTTGTACAGTTTCTCGCGGCTACCGCTTGATAGTATTGTAGATGTAGACGAAGGAAAGGAATAGAAGGCAATAGGGGTGGTCGGTTACATATAAAGCATAGGCCGAAACGAGACCTCAGGGTGCCATGGCGTGCACCCATGGGGTCCATGTTGGAAAAACTCAGCTGTTAACTGCTCCTGCAGCGCCTCTCCGGGTGTAGGCTCCACCACACCAATCCCACACCAATAAAAAATCACACGTGTGTTGCATACATAGAATCCATACGATACTATAAAACTTGCAGTGTTGTACACGAAAACACGCATACCAGCGATAATGGCATGGAAAGATGTATGGGAACCGATTTAAATTAAAGGAAGTTTCGCGCGTGCGAAATATCCAACCGCGACCACCAGTTCCCTGGGGACTCGTATTGCTCCTACCAACCCTACCTACCCCGGGAAAGAGTGGTCCTTGAATTCCGCCACTGGCACCGAAGCCATACCACTTTGATGGAACGCGGACTTCCTTTGATCTGGTGAATCTGGTCCTTTGTGCCTCAAATTAGCCAGCTTTTAGCTCTTTTGACTTGAAATAGAACTATTCACATTCGAGGATTTTATTGAAGAACCTTAGGCGACCGATGTTTAAACTATGATAAATTCAATTTTCAACCAAACAGTTGAATTTTCGAACCAAAAAAACGAATGTTTTAGAATGCAGTTGAATTTTCTACCAAAAAAGTTGAATTTTTGAAAAAACTATTTATTTTCAGCCAAGAGAGATTAATGTTTGACGAAAAAAGATGACTTTAGCAAAATAGTTAAATTTTTGACTAAGTTATTCAACTTGTAACAGCATAATCGATTTTTTTACCCAGTAGGTGAATTTTTAACCTACAAAGATGGATTTTATACTAGAAAGTTTAATTTTCTACCGAAAGATGAATTTTTAATAAAATACATGTTTCAACCAAATGGTTTAATTTTTAACTAAAAAGATAAGGTTTCAACCAAAAACAGAACAGTCAAACGTGCAGTTAAAAAAAACAAAAAAAAAAGAACTATCCACCAGTTAAATTAAACGAAAATAGAAGATGTAAAAAGAAGTTGAATCATCATGCAAATAGATGAATTTTGAACAGAGAAGATTAATTATCTAACCAAGTGGACGAATTTGTAACAAAATATTCAAATTCTCCACCAGATAGATGGTTTTTCAATAAAGGAGATTAATTATCTAACCAAATAGATAAATTTTTAACAAAATAGTTTAGTTTTCAACCTAAAATGTCGAATGTTTTAGTAAACAGTTTTTAAAATGACAGGAAAAGTTGATGTTTAATCATGAAACATGAATTTTTAACTAAAAAGGATCAATTTTTAACCAAAAATGGAATCGTTAAATTTTCAGTTTGAAAAAATAATTTTTAACAAACAAAAAAGAATTCTCAACCAGTTATATTTCACGAAAAAAAAAATTTTTAACAAAATATTGAATGCACAAAGAAATAGATAAATTTTTAATAATGAAGTTATAAGTTATCCAAATAAATAGATGAATTTTCAACGAAATAGTTAAGTTTTCAAGCTAAAAAGTCGAATGTTTTAGAAAACAATTTATTTTTTAACCGAAAAAGAAGAATATTCAACCAGAAAATTACTTTTTAATCCATAAAGATGATTTTTCAACAAAATAGTTGAATTTTTAACTAAAAAAGATCAATTTTTTACCGAAAATGGAATCGCTAAAATTTATTTTTAACAAAATAAAATTTTAAATGGTTGAATTTAACGAAAGAAGACGACTTTTTAATAAAATAACTTAATGCTCAACCAAATAGATAAATGTTCAACAACGAAGATTGATTATCTGACCAAATAAACAAATTTTCAATAAGATAGTTAAGTTTTCAAGCTAAAAAGTCAAATGTTTTAGAAAACAGTTGACTTTCAAACTAGAAAAAAAAAAATTTCAACCAGAAAATTAATTTTTAATCAAGAAAGTTGAATTTTCAACTAAAAACGTTCAATTTACAACCAAAAATAGAATCACTAAAAATGTTTAGCCAGAGGGATGAATTTTTAACTGAAATGATAAATTTTCGAATAAAAAAAATAAATTTCCAGAAAAGAATTAAAAATTCAACCAAAGATTTAAAGTTTTAACAAAAAAGTTTATTTTTTAACCAAAAAGATTAATTTCCCACTAAAGAAGATTAATGTATAACCAAATAGTCAAAGTTTAAACAAAACAAAAAATTAATTTTCAACCAAAAATGTAATATTTAAATTTTCAGTTAAACAAGTTAATTTATAACTGAAAGTAAAACAAATGTTCAACAGAATAGTTAAATTTTCAATCAAAGAGATAAATGTTCAACCAAAAAATTATTTTTTAGCAAAGAAGTTCAGCTTTCAACCGAGCAGTTGAATATTTTAGAAAAAAAAATGAATTTTCAACAAAGTAGTTCCATTTTTAACAAAATAATTAAATTTCCAGCCCAATAGTAAAAATTTTAACCAAACACGAAGAATTATCTACCAAAAAAGTCGGTTTTTCTTATGGTCTATCAATTTAGTTTGAATTTAAAAAAAAATACGAACAAAAGGGGAGGTTTCTTGAAAACTTCCAATTTTTTCTTTTTATTAGTATTTATTTTCCATTTAAAATTAAAGTGGTTGAATTTTGCAAAGTGTAATGAAAATTTAAAAATAAAATATAATAAAAAAGTATTGATATCACAATTCTCGGTGATTTAAAATTGTTTTAGTTTCAAATAAAGTCCTGATCTAATACGTTTAATTTTTGATTTTCCGCAATAGAATTTTTTTAGTTTTTGATGTTTCCCATTTTTAACTTTTTTATTTTTAACTTTTTTTTAGAATAATTCAATTATAAACGTTTTTGATTGAAATTTTTTCCATTTTGAACATTAAGAACAATTTAACATTCTAGAATTTCAAAAGCTTTGATTTTGAAACATTTAATTTCGTTTTTGATTTTAAATTGTGACATTTTAATCCATTTGAATTAAAAATTATTTTAATTCAAAAGTTTTCAACTTTCAAACTTTTAAACGCTTTTGATTAAAAATAATACAATTTTAATTCCTTGGAATTCAAAATGATATAATTTTCAAAATCATAATTTGACAATATTTAGTTTTTAATGCTTTGAAATTTCTCTATTTTCGAAATATAAATCTGAAATCATTAAATTGCGAGATATCGAAAATTGCTTCATTTGGAACGCTTTGAATTAGAAATTATACAACTTTAGCGTCAAATGTCCAAATTTTTATTCTGAAATTTTTTCAATTTTACGAGTTTCTGACCTAAATTTTTCATTATTTAATTTTAAACCATTGGTTTTAATAATTCAAATTCAGTTTTTTTAATTTTATTCAAAATGTTGGCATTTTTTACAAATTTTACCTAAGCTACAATTTATTGATTTGGAATGTTTTCAGTTCAACATCTTAAGATATTTTTAAAAATGTTGAAACACTTTTAATTCGAAATGATTAACTGATGCGAGATACATTTTTCTCAAAAAGTGGGTCTTTAAATTTTAACTTTAAAAGCGCCCTGGTGAATCGATTTTTAACCTAAGGGGTTTGCGCTAGGCTTAAAATATCGGGAATTTATCCGGCTATATGTTCCTATATGAAACTCCACACCGACAAGGTATGGAATTGCCCATCTAGTCTGCATTCTTAATAAACTTTACGCTTAAAAATCTACTGTGTAATCAAAATTGAAGAACAAGAATTAATTAATAAGAAAACATTTTTAATTAGAAACAATTTATTCAACACAAATACCCTGTCGAAATATTGCGTAATAATTTCTTTATTTCTTTGATCGTAAAACAAATTGCTGTCTCATCTAATTATTTGGTAAAAAACACGGAAAATAGATAGACCTGTTAATATAAGTTTTACAAATGAATTATGCAATCCAAGTTAATCCAGTGCAAAATTTAGGTAATTAAATATCTGATGAAATAGTAAATTAAATAAAGCTTCAATTTCCCGAACAGATTATGTATTATGGACACTAATTTATCTCTCTTCTCAAAATAAGGACATCACCTTCTTGAAGAGATCAAACGAATGATTTATTATCATATCTATTATTATTTAATTACTTCGAGGGTTATAATGTTTAAAATTATATCATCTATATTAGCCTTAATGGACTTTTAAAACTAATTACAAAATAAATGATAACTGAACCTATCCAATAAATGGACCCTCAACTAAAATAGATTTGAAGTTATTCAATTCTTGTTATGCATGATTACAGTAAAGTTGATCCCATCTGAAAATACAAAATGAAATCACGTATGCAGAATCTTGACAGGTATATTTCATGTCGCACTGGACCAGTTATTCGCGTAGAATCATAAATGGGACTGTCAAGATGATGGAAGTAAAAGTCAGTTTAAATTGTAAAGGTTTGACCTGGATTTAGTCTAGAAAAATCTCCTAACTTCTGTTCAAGGTATATTTGCAAATTTGTCCTGATACTATATGTAAATCTTTTGCTGACGAGGATCAAGATTTTTGCTCATATTTATGAAAACTAAATCTAAAAAAAAATTATTTCTGTTTGGAACTGGATTGTCCAAGTGGGTACAGTGATGTAAAGTAAAAGAGTAGAGAAAGGATCTTTTAGAGGGAATTCTTATAAAATCCGATAAGATAGAAGATTATATAATTATTTATTGTGATTATCGATTTTTGTAATTTGTTTATTCTCTCTTGAATATCGAACTTTTCTGCAATTCTCCATGGAAAAATAGCATTTTTTAACTTCTTTCACAAACTCCTATGAGACCAATTATTTTTTTTTTTTCAGTTGAAAAAATAATTTAATATAAAAAATTGTATATCAAAAATCATGTTCCGAGATTAAATATTAATGACTAGAAAAGAAAATCCGACTA
>JAUELO010000031.1:625819-636936 GCA_032357855.1 Amphibolips quercusostensackenii | reverse complement strand
CGACAGAAAAATTTTTTTGCCAACTAGATGGATTTTCAACCCAAACATGACGAATTTTCTACAAAAAGAAAATAATTTTACCAAAAAAGTTGCATTAAGAACCAAATAGTTAAACTTTTAAGCAAAAAAGACAAATTCCCAACAAAATAGTTAATCTTCTAAACAAATGTTGAAATTTTGAAGCCAAAAAGACGAATTTTTAAAAGAAAGTTGAACTTTTTATAAAATTTCATTTGTAACCTAGGTAGATAACTTTTCTGCCACGAAAGATTATTCTACTACCAAAAGACGAATTTTCAACGGGCTGAATTGAAAGACAAACATAAACTTTTAACAAAATAGTTGACTCTTCAACTAAACAGATGAATTTTCAGTTAGGAAATAATAATTTAAAACCAAATAGTTGTATTTTAAACTAAAAAAGATATTTTTGAATCAAAATTGGAATCCTAAAATATTCAGTTTAAAAATTAATTTTCAACAACAAAAAAAAACAATTTTCTACTTGTTGAAATTAAAGAAAAAAGGTAAACTTTCAACAGAATAATTAAATCCTCAATTAAAAAATAAATTTTCAACAAAAAACATTAATTTTCTAACGAAAAGATAAATTTTTAACAAAATACATAAATGTTCTATCAAATAATTGATTTACAAACTTGTAAGTAATAAATTCTCAGACAAAAAAATTAATTTCAAACGAAAAAAAAATGTTTAACCAAAGAGTTGAATATTTAAAAAATGAATTTTTAACAAAGAAGTTCAATTCTTAACCAAGTTGTTAAATTTTTACCGAAAAGTTCATTTTTAACCCAATCGTTAAATTTTCCAGCAAATTTTTAGTTTTTCGAGACAAAAAGACAAATTTTCAACCTAAAATATGAATTTTTAACTGAAATGATCAATCTGCTAACGCAAAAAAATAATTTTTCAAAAATCTAACCGAAGAGTTGGATTTTCAATTAAAATTGTGAATATACAAGAAAGAAAAAATTCGACAAAGTTCAACATTCGAGCCAAAATACGATTTTTTTAAAAAGGAGATTAATTTTATAAAAATTGAATAGTCAATTTTTCATCCAAAGAGACGAATCTTCAAGCAAAAAATGAGTTTTTAATTTTAGTCTTTTTGGCTTAAGAATTTAACATTTTTGTTAAAAGTTCGTCTTTTTGTGTTGAAAATGTTATTATTTTGGTAGGAAATTCTACTCTTTGGTTAAAAATTACCTTATTGGTTGAAAATTCATCCATTTTCTAGAGGATTTGCATTTTTTGCTTCACATTTCAACAAGTTGTTTGGCATTTTTTTCTCTCTTGATTAAAAAATCTTTGTTGTTAAAACTTAATCTGTTTTGGCTGAAGATTCAACTATTTTATCTAAAATGCGTCTTTTTTGGTTAGATTCAACTGTTTATAATTAAAAATCTTCCTTGATTGAAATATCAGGTATTTGGTTGAATATAACCTTTTTAGTTGAAAATGAACTTTCTGGTGAAAAATTCTTATTTTCAGATTGAAAATTCTTTTGTTAAAAATTTGATTTTTTATTTAAAAATGCTTCTTTTTTAGTAAAGAAATTTGATATATTTATCAAAAATAGAATTGTCTGGTTAAAAATTAATCTCTTGGCTGACCATTCAACTGTTTTGTTCAAACTTTGTCTTTTTAAATTAAATTCAACTGCGTTTGATTCAAAATTGACATATTTTTTGGTTAAAATATCAACTATTACATTTTTAGTTGAAAATTAATATTTTTTATTTAAAATTTACTGTTTGGTTGAAAATTGAACTTCTTTTTTGAAAAGCTATTCTTGTTTGTTTTTTAAAGATCATTATTTTAGTTAAAAATTAAACCATTTAGTTGAAAATATCAACTATTTGGTTGTAAATTGAACCGGTTGGTTGATAAATAATTTTTTTGTTTGAAATTCAATTATTTGGTTAAAAACAATTCAATTTTTTATTAAAAATCTGATTTTTGTCTAAAATTGCGATTTTTCCAAATTTAAGATTTTCTCATATAATATCGTTCTTTAATTATTGTTTTCCTACTTAAAACAAAAAAATCAAGAAGAAAATGTGAAAAAGCAGCTATTTTTGATTTAATAATGCATTAAAAATCGTTTCCATTTTTCGCGCATTTTTTCGCATTTAAAAAATGTCATTTTTCGTAATTACCGAAAATTAGGTTACATAAGCTATTAAAAATATCAGATAGTTCGTAAACGAGTATAGATGAGCATTGCACCGAAATTTTTATTGCCAAACTCGATTTGGAAAAAGACCTTTTAATTATTAATTATTTTAAAGTGCCCCCCTCCTCGAATGACCTGAAAAGGGTAAGAGAGTTTAACCCTTTTCCACCTCGTACGAAGAGAAAGTATATTTAAAAATTAATTTTTCAACCTTATGGTAATTTAACTGTAAACTCACTAAACTTGTATATGTAATATCCTACATTTTAATGTTTAATCATGTGACAGGAATGGTTTTAAATTTTGGCAAGACATAAAAAGTGTTAAAAAAAATCTTCCTCACACTTGAAATATTAATAACAATAATATACTTTTTCAATCGTCCCCTCTTGATTATTCACACTGAAGTCGAATAACGATAATTAAACAAAAATACACAGAACAATCGAAAATTCGGAAGAGCTGTGATCCTAGACAATCACCAATTTTCATATAATAATAATATATTATTAAATTATACGATTTTTTAATATATTTGTTATACAAGCAGAATTATTTGGCTGCAATATTAGGTGAAGTTAGTCGTAAAAGAGGAAATTTCTCTGAGTGCATCTTTACGTATTGTCAAAATCCAGGGTGGTCTCATTTAAATTATACGAAGCCTCGCTCCATATGATTGCAACTCATTCGAATTTTATTGAAAGTAATTATTGTGTGAATAAAATATCTTTTTATAATCGTATACTTCTAAAAAATAGTGTTAAATTATCCTATGATGTCGGGGGGGGGGCAGTCTTCTTCTGCATTATCCAAAAAATTGCAACATTGTCTCTGCACCTGATCCGCTGCATTCTAATTATTTAAAAATGTTAAAATTCAAACATTTGTAATATATTTTTTAAGTCATATGAGCATAAACTCAAACATTTTTTTCACATTTTTTTTCAAATTCAACTTACGTTCACACGAAACGCGATATCGAGTTGAAAATTAAAAAAATTCAATGAGAAGCACTGAAAAACGTTTGCCTGGTCCCATATTTTTACAATTATGAAGAAAGCAAAAAAAAGCTTTTTCATAATTGTACGAATTTAGGACCAGACAAATGTTTCTTAGTGCTTCTTATTTAATTTCTCAAATTTTCAACTCGATATCGCGTTTCGTGTGAACGTAAGTTGGGTATAAAAAAAAGGTGAAAAAAAATTTATATTTAGATAAAGAGTGTCTATAAAAATAAAATTAATAATTATTACAATTAATTGCTTTATTACGTGTATTACATTTTCATAAAATTATTTGCCGTTAAAACGTTTGAAATTTATCTTCAAATGATATAATTTACAATTCGGTGGAGTACAAAAGATTATTACTAAATTGCTATGAATAAAAATAGGTTTTCTTAACATTCTTAACAAACATTTAATTTAGTTTTTATTTCAAATTGTCAAATTTCAATCGCTTAGAATGTAACATTATTTAAATTTTTGGGTAAACTCAAATTTTGAAATAGCCGGAGGCATATGCCTGTTTGCCAAGGATGATGAGAAAACCTATTTTTATTCATATAGAAAATTAAATTAAATTAAATTAATGTAAAAATTTTATTAACATAGACAGTGTCTATAAAAATAAAAATAATAAAACATTTTAAATTGTTACATGTGATTGTTTTATTATGTGTATTACATTTTTATAAAATTATTTCCCGTTAAAAAGTTTGAAATTTCTCGTCAAGTGATTTACTTTACAATCCGGTGAAGTACAAAAAATTATTACTACCAGAGAAAAATCTGCTAAGGAATCTTACATCTTCCAATTAAGAAAAACTTTTACGTCAGCCGATGGACTTAAATTTGTTAGAAGGAAATATTTTCTTGATGTAAAATTACATTTAACCAAATCAACAGCTTAATTTCTAAACACAAATCTCTTATTTCTTTCAACTAATAACAACGTTTTTTCGCTTAGTTAGTATTCCACTGACTAAAATAAATATTAATTTGCAAAAAATAATTTTATAATATTGGTCTATATCTATATCTGATATTTCAATAATATATTATTTAAATATACTTGGGGATCGTCTTCTTTTGTACCCATTTCTTATGCTTCGGAAAGGTTATGTTTGATCAATCCCGTATAATAGTTATGATTTTTACCCGGGTCCTGGTCCTAATTTAGGTTTAATTAATCTGGGTAGTCCTTTTAGTTGAACTGCACAATGCCCATCATGGTCGACAGGGATATCTGAAAAGGGTATCAATATTTATCACAGTGTGAATAATCATATTTTCTTGAAAATGCGATTCTTCAAAAAATATTATTCTATATTTGTAATATGAATCCATTTTCCAAAATCAACTATTAGGCATTAAATCTTTTAAAGTTTAACATATTCATTGTGGACCATTTGCGAAATCATAATTTCAAGATAATGAAAAAATCATGCCGCAAAATTTAATAAGACATGTCAAACATTCTAATTTAAATTAAAAAAGAATACATTTCTTCACAACCAACCTATTCCTGAACAATCTGCTAAGCATTGGCCTCTCTCTACAGTCACAGTCGCATATTTTTCTCTCCACAATACACAAATCAGCTGGTCTCCTGGATTGATCTAAGACCATATTTTTGTTAAATTCACCATTTTTGGGAAAAACGAATCATTTTTTAATATTAAAAGGAAGACGTACAATTTTGTTTACTCACAGGGCGAGGGCAATCAGTATTACAATCAGTATCCGGCTCTTCCGGCGGGTCTATGTTTATTGAGAAGGACATGAAAACTTCTATCGAAACTGTGAAATTAAAAATTTGGTTTAACGATATTGAAAAAGTTTCAAATCGCTCTAATCGACGGTACCCCTCAAACCCCAAAAATTTCATCACCTTCCCCTCGGTAAATATTTTCCCAGTGACAAAGTTTTTTTCATAAGCTGCTATCCAGTAGGACTACACTTTAGTACAGTTTGAGGCAACATATGTTATCAAAAAAGTTTTTCTCGAATCCAGAATTCATCTATAAATATACATTAATTCTTGCATTGCAGAAGTTATAGGGAAGTACAAAGATTATTATTGCATTCCAATCTAAATAAAAATATGTTTTCTTGGTATAAAATATGTTCTTAACTGTAAGTATATTTTTTTTTATAGATAATTACTTACTTAATAAGAAAGCGAATGCCACTTTCCCGGACATCCCAAAAGGTGAATTGTAAGAAAATCGTTTTTTGATTGAAATTTTTGTCTGAAGAAAAGCTCGTGAAATAAAGAGGTTTGACAAGAAACTGAATATTTGGAGAATTATGGTAGTTTTGCAGTCTTGGCATAAACGTCGGAAGCACGTTTTCAAGGTCTGGCGAAAATAAAAATAATCTTTTGGTCGTGCAATGTGTAATAATATACTATCTGAAAATATAAAACATATTTAGAGGAAAACAGAAAATAACAATAAAAAACTTGAACTTTATTGCGATTTAGTACGTTGTCATTTTACTTTATTATGCAAACAAAATATATGAAAATTCAAAAACAGGCAATGAGTAGAATTCCATGGATTCAAATTTCTGCATCACACTTGACCATGCACTATTTAGCAAAAATATAAATAAGTGGCCACTAATTATAATCTAAATCTAGTATTTCAATGCAATATATACATCCGACAGAAAACTACTTGTTTTAGGTAAAATCAATGTACAGAACTTTGGCCTCCTTATCCTTATGTCTGTTATTCATGTAATTTACCATTCAGGGAAGTACAGAGATTATTATTACATTTCATATGTTTTCATATATGTTATGATATGTTTTCACATATGTTATGATATGTTCTCATATAATTCTGAAGCATCTGAAATTTGCTTCCAGCTATTCTAAAATTTGTGTTCAGGACCTTGCACGGTAAACCAATTTTTGTGCGTAATTGAACTAGGAAAACATCTACGAGATTAGGTAATCGTATGGCCAGTCGTCTAATAGTGAAAGTATGTCAAATGAGACTATTCCTTACTTCTGCACATTTGAATCAAGTACAGTAGCGGACAGAATTTCCCTCGAAAATTGGTCAAAAAATTTGCAAACTCATTAAAATTAAAAAATATTTATTAAAATTTTTAAACTTATTAAATTTTTATTAAACTGTACCGTTGCAGGGACATGCTTCGCAAAAGTCGCAAGCTTTCTTAACATTTATCATTAAAAAACTTACTAAACGTTATCTTATCACTTCCACTGGAGCTTCGCCCCCCCCCCCCCCAACGTGTTACAAGCGTAGTTTTTGACGTGACCCTCCCCCCTCCTAATTGCTAACGTAGTTTATTGACGACCCCTTAGGACTGTATCACTGCTTACAAATTTCCCTTACAATCTATAATATACAATTAGGAATGATGAAATACACATCAATGTGTTCAAAATTTGAATCACAATAAAATATCGTAGACTAAATTCCTTGGCATTCCCGTTAAATTGGATTCGTTATGTAATTTTTCGCGCGCTTTAAGATTTAGAAGCTTTGAAATCTCATCAATCAAACTTATTTCTATGCATATAATATATGCATTTCTAAAGTAAGAATAGAATATGTTTTTGTACCACAGTTAAAGGAATGGGCTAGGTATATTATAAGATCTTATTTTATTGACTGCAGATGTTTCTAAAAGTCGATATGTAGAGTGTGTTATTGGATTCATAAGAAATAAAATTAAAAAATAATCTATATCCAACTCATTACATCAATTATGCGAAAAAGTTTGACGAGTACAATAACAATATAAAAAAAGTCACATGCACCACCCCATGGCACCTATGTGAAGTCGTGCGGAATGGATTCTCACACACGGTTGGAGTTCAGTACCACCTTATGGGGAACCTTGACGCCTTTTAATGCGACTTTCACCCCCCACAGAGGGATCCCCCTATAGGCATGTCAACGAGTTTACTACGTGCATAAGGGCCCACCCATTGAGTTTATTTATCTCATTGCGATTGAGACATTAGGTGGTCTTATAACTTCTATAAATCCCGCGACAAAAAAAAAATTAACTATAGTGCCGTTTTTCTTATGGAATTCGCTGAAAATTACATGAAACGATATAAATTTGTTTATAAAATTGTTAAAAACAGTAGCAATAATTTATTCTTAGCCAGGTGTATAAAAAAGTTTAAAAATTAGTTTATTTAAGATCGAAACGAAATCTGCTTTCTTATGAATAATTTTATGCTCATTGCAGAAAATTACATAACAAAGGAAAAAAGAGGGAGAAAAGGGAAAGAGTCAACCAAAACCAACCTCTCACTCTTTCCTTATTCTTGCTCTATATTTAAAAAAAAATAGTTAACTGAAGTTGATTAAGTTGAAAGAAAAATTTAAAATTTTGGAAAATAGACAAATAGTGTTAATTAATTTTGTTTTAACAATCATTCAATGTTATCTATTTATGAAAAGGAGTCATTGCTAAATAATTGTCTGATGACTCCTCAATAAAAACTAAAATTCTTTGTTTATAAACACATAAGATTATAAGAATTTATTTTACAAAATCTTATTTCATAAAAATTTTATTTCAAAAAATTGTCAATTATCTTCTAGGTTCCCTTAAAAGTTTTGAAATTATTTATTTACACTTCGTTACGTTGAAAGAACCAAGTTTGTACGTAGAAAAATAGCCCATTAGTCCATTTGTTATTTAAGTTTGTTTAAAAAATCATCAATTGTTATTAAGTGAGTAAGTTTGTTAAATAGATTTAATTGCCGAGTCATTTTTGGTTGATTTCTTGAAAAAAACCTAATTCATTATATCATAAATACCTAATGTGGATAATTGTTTATAAAATTTAAAATTAAGTAAAAACTTGAATTTATTTAGTATAAAAACGAAATCTGGGTATCTTAAAATGAATTTAAGTATTTCTTAAAAAACAGTACTCTTCAAAAGTAAAAAAAATTTGTCCTACGTATGTCATTGAATAACAAAACAATTTAAAACTTTTCAAAAATATGCTCGCTTAAATTTATTTAACGCTATTTAACAATAATCAATTATTATTAATTCAAATAAAAAATTTTTGCCTAGCTTTTGAATTCTTTGAAAATGTGCACGAAAAAGTAACATGCTATTATTTATTTATCATGGAAAATAAATTTTTAGTGGTGTGTTAAGCGTTCCAAAATCGCGAAAAAATTAAAAATCCCAAAATTCATAAATAATAAAAAAAAATTTCCGAAAAAGGCAAATGAATATATGAATCTTTGCTTGAAGCTGAAAGAAGGCTTAGATTCGAGATATTCAGAATTTAACAAAAGTGTGCATATGAATTAATTCAAAAAACGGTACTCTTTAAAATTTTTAAATATTCGTTTTTTCATTTTCCTCATTAACTAACGAAATAATTAGAAACTTTTCAAAAAATATGCTGGCTAAAATTTATGAGGAATTTTATTAGCTTTTATTTTTTAAAGGCTATAATATAAATAATTTATTTAATTATATAAAATTAAATTGAAAAATTTATATTTAAAAGCTATAAATAAAAAAACCATTCTTAATTGTTTAAAATCTTCTGTTTACTTTTTTTATTTGAAAATTCAAAAATTTTAAAACTCACAAAAATGTTCCTGTTTGTTAAAAATTATTGCGAATTTTTCATATGCACAGTTTTTGCTGGTTAATAATAATGAGAAATTATAAATTCAAACAAAAAATGTTTACATAATTTTCAATTGTTTGGAAATGTGCTAAAAATGTTTTTTTTTTCATTGAGTTGAATATACACTTTTTTGGAAAACGTTAAATATCTCGAACCTGAAATTTCTTTAGATTAAACAAAAGAAGCAGGTTATTATTTTCCTTATAAGAAACAAATTTTTTCCGTGATGTGTAAATCGTTCAAAAATCGTGAAAAATCAAAAATCCCAAAATTCCTAAATAACGAAAAAATATTTTTCCAAAAAATTCTGATATCATATTTCTCTAGTACAAGCTGAAAATATGTAAGATTTGACATATTTAAAATTCTCCAATGTGTATGCACATGCCAATCCCAAAAGCGGTACTCTTGAAAAGTAAAAAATATTTGTTTTTCTATTTTTGTCATTAAATGAAGAAATAATTTTAAAGTTTTCAAAACATCCACTTAATGAAATTTGTGCGAAATTTTATTAACTTTTATTTTTTTTAAAGAACGTTCAAATTAGATGAAGATTGTCTTCTACAAATTAAATTGTTCATAGGCATTTTTGTTCCTGTGTGGGATAGATTGAGCAGAAGGAAAAAAATTGTGTATTGACATCCGAGAAGAGAAAAAACATTTTGAAGTCAGTTAATATCTTCTATTTTTTATATATTTTTTTATTTGAAAATTTAAATATTAAAAATTCATTCAAAATGTCCTATTAGTTTAAAAATTATGGCGGATTTTTTATATGTACAATTTTTGCTTTGTGATAATAAAAATTATATATTTGGAACAATTTGGTCTAATTCAGTTTTTTTTTAAATTGTGCAAAAATTGTTTTCTTTCATTGAATTAAATGCTTTTTATGGAAAACGTTAAATATGTCAAACTTAAAATGTCTTCATATTTATTTTCGACACATCTAAAATTTTCTAAAATGCGTGTATATGAATCAACACAAAAAACATGTTTTTTGCACATTTTCAAAAAATTATAAATTATGAAACAAATTTTTGGCTGAGTTTCTAATTTTTTATTATTGTTCACTAGTAGCAACTGTATATATGAAAAATTCACCATAGTTTTTAAACCTATACGAAATTTTATTTAATTTTTCAAATAAAAATAAGGAACGGAGAATTTTAATTTTTTTATAATTGGATTAATTTCAGCATTTTAACCCCGGCTTTTTGGCAATGATCCTACTAGAGTTTCTCTAGAAAAGGATTTTTCTTTGGTATATTTTTATCTTCAAAAAATTTAAATTTACTGGATACGAAAAAATTAAATGAAGTCTAAAACGAAAATTAAATTAATTTAAAGTCTTGATTGTCCTTTTAATGTAGGGCATTAAACCGAACTACCGAAGTCTGTGCCCCCCTATTTTTTTCATCTCATTTGCAAATAATTTACTACAATTATTACATAAAATCAAGAAAGTAGTTCTAGGCAATTTCATTTTCTCTGGGCAGTTTTGAGTCTCGATCTATTTTTAGCCAATAATGAGGACTAAAATCGATGTTAGAAATGGACCGTATCGGTTCGTGAATCCAATTACGCGAATCTGGAACGAAACCCATGTAAAATCAAACTCAATCGGTCTTAGCGCCTTCAATCAACCTAAAGTGTTACAAATTTGATTCCATTAAAAATGCACTCTTCTTACAATAATCTGTATATATTTATGTTTTATCCAAGATTTGTGATTGAAGGTTTTTATATTAAATTTTCGACGGTTAAATTGAACAATTTCTGTTTATTGTCATTTCCCGGTTACCAAAGATTTTCCCAAGTTATAAAAATTGAAAAATTAAAACTTTTATACCTGAAAAAATGTTCAATTTAAATATTAAATATAAGCCTACAAAATAAAACAGCCAAAGCATTAGAAATTTTTTTATTATAAAATATTTACAATTAAAATAAAATTATTTTAATCCATCAATTCATCAAACAGATTTAACAGACTTTTTCGAACTTATGGATCTGTTTCCTTGTCTGAAAAAAGTTGAGGTTTTTCCCGCTAAATATCTCCAGGTAAAAAAATTGAAATATTATTATTTATTCGTGAAAATTAGCGTTCAGAAGCGAACTGGGACAAAATATTTGAAAGATTTGCAGGGATTTAAAAGGGCTTCAACAGATTTCAAGGAATTTAAAGGATCACAGGGGATTTCAATTGTTTTGAAGGAAATTCAGAGAATTTCTAAAAAATTTAATTATTTTAAGGAATGTT